>JZLH01S0223654.1:8802-28310 GCA_001188425.1 Eucidaris tribuloides
TGTGATACCGATGTGTGGTATTGCTGTGTGGTACTGATTTGTGATGTCCTGTGGTATTTCCTGTAGTAGTGTCTGTGTGGTACTGTTGTGTGGTATTCTTGTGTGGTACTGTTGTGTGGTACTGCTGTGTGGTATTATGCTGTGGTATTGCTGTGTGGTACTGCTGTGTGGTATTTCTGTTTGGTATTCTTGTGTGGTACTGCTGTGTGGTATTCTTGTGTGGTACTACTGTGTGGTACTGTGTGGTATTTTTGTGTGGTACTGCTGTGTGGTATTTTTGTGTGGTATTGCTGTGTGGTACTGTTGTGTGGTATTCTTGTGTGGTACTGTTGTGTGGTACTGTGTGGTACTGCTGTGTGGTACTGCTTATGCATATTGATATGGTCATTTGCATAACCTCTCGCAACAACATGAAATAAATGAAATCCACTTTCATAATGGTCTATAGCAGTGCAGCAAACAGATCAAACCCCATTGGCCTCTACTAGTAACCTTTACTTGCAGAGGACTTCCTGTTTGCATACAATTGAACATAAAGTAACCACTAAATATCTCGACGTAACTGTACACAGTATACATATTAACCGTGCAATTGAGCTACACAGGAATTAGGAAATTGTTAGGAATTAGGTTTAGGAGTAGACTAAACATTAGATGCAGGTTTGATTAGGTTATAGGATCGATAGCTGTATAGTCTCGGACTCAATCGAAGCTGTCATACACATTTTCTTTAGGGGAGGCCTTTGTGATAACGTGTGGTATTCGTGTGGTAGTCCTGTGGTATATGTCCCCCCAAAAAAAAACACAGGAATATCCTGTGGTATTTTGCTTGTTGGTACTTTCTGTGGTAGCCTGTGGTTTATATGTCCAAAAAATACACAGGAATCATCCGTGTGGCATTTACCTGTGCGTACTTTCTGTGGTAGTCCTGATGGTATTATAGCTCCAAAAAAACCACAGGAATATCCTGCTGGTATTTTCCTGTGGTCATTCTGTGGAGGCCTGTGGTATTATGTCCAAAAATACCACAGGAATATCCTGTGGCATTTTCCTGTGGTTTACTTTCTGCTGGTAGTCCTGTTGCTTTAGTCTGTTGGTATATGACCAAAAAACCACAGGAATATCCTGTTGGCTTGTTTTGTCCTGTGGTACTTTCTGGTGCCCGTAGCCCTGTGGTATATGTCCAAAAAACCACAGGCGTATCCTATGTATATGCTCCAAAAAACCACAGGAATATCCTGTCGGTATTTTCCTGTGGTACATTCTGTGGTATTTCCTGTTGTACTGCTGTGTGGTATTACCACAGGAGTACCACAGGATATTTTTGTAAGGGGCCGCCCACTCAATATGATGTCAAATGATTGCATACTGATTTATCTTGGTGAATCAGACAGATGAATATTGAAAACGTCGAACGACCATAATGTGAAAGTCCAAATCTTGCATCATAAATCTGGACCACACACCAACTGTTTCTATTTACTTTTTAAAGGTGTCGGAAGTAATATCTAAAGAAAAATAAAGGATAGACATCTCATTCAGAGAATGCAGAATAACAGGAGCGTCGGTCCACGTTTCGGATTGGAGGTGGAGGGGGGGGAGGGAAAATGTCCAAAATTTTCACGTCAAATTGTAATACAGAATTTTGGCAAAAAACAAATTGGCAATTTTGTATAATGGTATTTTTATGCCATATTCAATGGTTTTATAGTGCTTTCCAATGCCTTTGAAAACAAATATTTGCATTGCATATTATGAATATTTCAAATTGTCAAATCGATATGTTTGCCCCCCCCCCCCATATTTTCATCGGGGGGCAACGCCCCCCCCCCGATCGACGCCTCTGCAGAATAATAAGAAAGAGAAAACTGCACGGTGGGACAAATTTGGCCTCTCAATGAGTTTTTGACATTTCATTCAATTTTTATCACCGGGGGGGGGGTGAAATTGGCAACTCCACCACTCGTTTTGACGTGGAGAACTCTTCATTGGTTTTGTTCACATACTTTATGAGCTGTGAGTTGAGAAGTTAATCGAATTCTTTCAGAAAATCAATGCTGGTGCTACATATTAGAACAACATATGGGAAAATGTGACTTTTAAAAGATTAACTAGAAAAAAAGGTGAAAATCTGAGTACAAATATAATGGGATGCTTTCCACGTTGCCATCACAAATAGTGACAAACTTGCTAATTTAATGGTAAAAATTCAATAATATTTCAATTTTTAATTTGAATTTGAATTCTAAATTTGATTTATGGTTTGGGTCGTTCAAAAAAATTTCGTGTGATTGTTTCATAAAGTACGTCATTACTATGCTAGACATAAAAACAACAACATCAAACCTATTCCAAATGGTTAACAGTGACATTAATATTGTTGGGCTGGGCAGCCTCCTACTCCTGATCCAGCGCCCTTGTTATCCAGTTTGTTTATTTCTTTTTCTCGGCGTAATGGTATTTACATCAAAATACCAGTTGAAACGAAGACTAGTCTCACAATAGATGCGCTTCCCCTAAAGTATTTGCTCCAGGATTGCAAATATTTATTTAGACCTATTCCGAAATAGATAGTTAATGCCGATCGATTTTCATTCACAAATGTGTCAGCAGACATCAATAGAAGTCAAAGCATGACAGCAAATGCCAGATGTGCACATCCTGAATGCAGTTCGTTTTTGGTGTCTTTTTGAGTATAGTATCTGACCAAATTTGATGCGGGTATCGTCTGTCAGATAAGGGGACATATTTGTCCATGAAGATAACTGGTACATCGACTGAATCGTGAATAAATTTAAAATTTAAATGAAACATTATACTAGTATATGTCTGGAATGGAAATTATATTGATTTTAATAAATCACTCAATAAACATAACTTCTGGGAAAACTAACCAGCACATCAATAATGTGGAGTTCATCCGGCATCCAGCAAATAAATCCACGCAATCAAAATTGGTTAACCAATGAAGGAGAAGATGCATTTTTTGTAATTTTCGAATATATTTCGCATAAATTAGCATAGATATTCTTTAAACAAAAATTGCAAAAAAAAATCCGTGTAAAAGTTCGGTGCGCCTCATGTAGCTCTACCAGATGAAACAAAAAAAAATTCAAAATCGGTCGAAATTGAAGGAGAAAAGGCATTTTTTGTGACTTTTAGATAAATTGTGCATAAATTAGCATAAATAATTTTAGACAACATTTTAAAATTCCGTGTAAAAGTTTGGTTTACCTCATGTGCATGTAGCTCTACCTCAAGAAACAAAACAAACTCAAAATCAGTCGACAAATGAAGGTAAAGAAGCATTTTTGTGATTTTCAAATTAATTTTGCATAATTAGATTTGATAATGTTTCAGACGAAACTTCGGAATTCGGGCCTGATGAGCTAAAACTATATAAATACTTTGTTACATCAACTTTTTCGAGATTACTTGTGTCTACTGACTACAAACTGATCATGCGGATAATATGACGACGCTACTATAAATCCAAGTAAGTCTGTATTTTTGCAATGTGAGGTTCATACAATATACTCATACAGTTCCATTCAAGAGACTTCTGACCTTCCTTGCCCGCTGCGGTAATCGATGATTATTATACCGTTTATTGTACCCAATATCGACCTTCTTTTGTGCAACGAAAGAAACAAAGTCAAACCGCTTTCATTAAAATTCGATTAAGAGGTTGTTGGGCCGTGAAAGATTGACTTTTTACCTTTATCATGTTTATCATGTTTATCTGACTTCGTTAGTGTAACCGCAGCGAAATTGTCCTCTACACACATTCAACACTATCTTTATCATTGTTTTCTATGTCTGCGTTACTATATTTCTCACCTTCCATAATTTACCATCCGAAAAGAAACCCCAAATATTATTTTACATTTTCAGATTATATTGAGGTGATGCCGATTTTTTTCTCATCCATTATTACATATGCTGTACGTCATGGAACAACTTTTTATTTACTTCATGGTTAAAAAATCTGTACAATACATATATGAGTCCTACAGATACAATGTATATAAAGGTGCCAATATTTCTATCAACAACACCGAGGTAAAATCGTTTTATTCCGGTAACCCGACACAAAATCACCACTTCATGGCTGACTGGGAGAAGTTAAAAAAGTTTTGCCTTCCAGTTACATCAACCGATCATACCACACCCATACGGGCCAACCAGGCATTGCCCCTAAATATGCCCGACTGGTCAGTACGCCCCTACACCATTCTTTGAAAATGGCGGGAGGCAAGAATTATTGCCGTATCTGTTGGGACTTGGCGACGGGAGGGGGTGGGGGCAAACGAGGGAAAAAGCGAGAGATGTATTTCGGTGTTTTGTAATCGTGCAATTTGCTGCAATTTGTGTTATGTTTTATCGTCTTGAAAATGTCTTCATGAATTGGACAAATGAGGAGCCTTGCTCTGTTAATATATGTTGTATAACAGAGACACTACTGTCAACAACAACGATATACGACGACGACGACGACGACGACGACAGACAACAACAACAACAACAACAGGTCATATTTTCAATATACGTCATAAGTATTATGTTTGTTTTCCCTGTCCGTTTTGCGATTTTTTTTTTGATTTTTTTTTTAGATTTCTATTGGGGGAACACTGTCCCCTAGCCCACCCTTTCGTATAGTGACCAATACCTATCAAAAGATGTATTACGGGATTCTATGATTACAAAATCTGCATAGGCCAGACTTACTTTAACCGGTACAATAGGAACATGTAATCGTCTTATCAACAACAGCTAACGGTGCCAACCATTTTTATTGCCCTTCAAGTGAAGTTGTGTTTCGACAACATGGAGTCTTTCCTAGGAAACCGAGATTTTGATCCAACTATAGGCAAACACTTCCCATTTGTTCTCAATTATAGTATTTAACAATATGAAATAAAGGACTTTTGAACATGAATGCATTCTATATGACGCATGCATCAGTGATTTCATCAAATCAATTATATTACCGTACTTCCCTCTTGTACAGTTTGGCATCACTGATTAACCATTGTAGGTCCTACGTGTCAGTGTACAATAAAAGAAGCATGGTCCATGGCGTAATACGAGGTTACGCATCAGACTGTAAGCATCGGAAATAAGAAAAGAAAGGGAAAGTTACGCTTGTTTGCCTTTCATCAATGAGAACCCTCGACAACGTCCCTTACATCAAACAAATAACTTTACATTAGATCTTCAGTTAAACGCAAACCAACAAGTTACCATACCGCAAACACTCAGCCCCGGTATAAGGCTATTATCGGTAAACACATGTGTCAAATCATTGAGTATTCTATTATATAGTTTTGAGGAAATTTGTGACGATTTAATGTGAACGTGGCAAACGATGTATACCACACATTTGTTTATCACATTAGCCAGTATAATAACACTGGTCTTTGCGAAAAATTTAGCGAAGGACCATGAACAGCAGAATGAAGTGTTCATAGTCGGAGCGCCTCTCTTCTTCTCAAGGAACACCACTCAAACCAACTTTAAGTCTCGCGTTTACAGACGGTCGGCATCGTCTCCGGTTAGAGATGAGCGCAGTGATGGTAATCGTTGGCATCGTCGGGAAAAGCGATCGACGTCGTTTAGTGCCAACGAGATCGCGGGGATTCTGAACAAACACAACGAGCTGCGAGGACAAGTGTCGCCGGAAGCCGCTAATATGGAATTCATGGTGAGATACTTATCATTACTGACAAATAATGAGTTAAAACACGATAAAACATTGCGATTTCCATTTTCCTAAATATGTGGCATGAGCTAAATCATTGTAATATAATTCAATAATATAGAATAATATAATAATATAAAATAATGATATGATGTAGTAAAATAATATAATAAAATATTGTATGTTATAGCTTAGGTGGTAATATATACAGTTACAACTGAGTATGATTAAATATACATTATAAATTACACAATTTGCATGCATTCATAATTAAATTTAGCAAAATAAACCTCTCTGATCTGTACCATGCTCAAATTTCATTTGAGGGTTAAGAGACTCCCAATCCTTGTGGCCGGGGCTACAGATCTGTTAATGCATTTCAGTGTGCAGTATATTTTTGTGATGTACTAGCGTACTATATACGTCTTACTTGGCCAACGAAATTGTGGGTAATGTACCCTATTATCAAATTATAATGAATTGTTTACTTATTCAAGAAAATATAACGTCCTATTTATGCATTGTTAAGTGCGCAGTACATCAGGGATTATGACAATTTTTGATGCATTTAGCACATTGTAGTTTTCAGAACCGAATTTTCCGACTTATTTCTGACTTCAAACAGATAAAGCCGCAAAAAAAATTAAAGAAGCTTTTGCACGAAAGAGCCTACCCCGCGTTTATAAGAGTTACATTATGGAGACACTGCCGTAAATTCATGTGACTGTGAGCGACATTTAGGAAAAATTCAAACTCCGAATTCAGTCATCGACTGAACCGTTTGTGGATTTTGTGATTTTTTTTTTTTACATAGAGAAAATAACGCAAGGTATGTTATTCTCGAAACAAAATATTTATTAAAGCACAAGTACAGTTTTGGTCGATCAGACAATTTTTTTGTCAATCTTTCACAAAGTATTCTCTTGCATGCCACCCCAGACATCAGAAAATAACATCAAACCTACTGAAAATTGTTTTAAGTGACAAATTACGACAATGTTATATAAATTAAAGGAGGGCATCTAGCGGTATATACATTATCTATGGAAACTGTCGCCCCCCCCCCAATATTTTAAATTTTGAGTAATTTCTAAAAAAAATGGGAAAGTTTCAGAGCGAGCAATTTTCAGGGAATTGATAGATCGTACAGGTATATCTAAAAAACATAGGCCGAATTGAAAAGAATTTCATTTTTTACCATTCACCGAAACTATACCTTGGCTTTAATACCACAAATTTGATTATAAAGGCGGACCAATGATCCCTATAGGTTTATGATCATATATTCATTTACAGTATCCATATTAAATGTTGATAAAAAATATTTGGCATATGTATCATGAAAATCACAATCGAAGTTAATAAAATGAGTTATAGTTAAAACAAAATAATTAAAATCACAATGCAAAGTTCCGTCTGGACGTTGCACTTTCATCTGTTGCTTACGGTGCATTGTGGGGGAAAGACTGTTACCCCTTTTTGTCATTTTGAGTCAAGTGTGGTTTTTTTTTTCATTCCTTTCTCTGCAGTGGACCTTTAAAACACGTTTCTACACCGCTAGGTTATAATATGGTGTATAACAGTATCATAAATAATATGGCAGTAGCATACGAAAAACGAAATAAATATTAATTCTAGAACACACACAGCCAAGCACATACTGGTGATAGGAACATAATTAAACTTGGAGACAGACCACCTTATTTGTTGGAAAACCGATTTTTAATTAAGAAAATGAAACTCCAGTTGGCTTTCAAACAAACCGACAAAATACAATATTTCTCGCTGATTTGTTGCACAGAATGTGTAATAAATTAAGCTGACGCCGTTGCCTAGCAACGTGATAAATACATTGATTTTTAGATTTATTAAATTATCTTGTGTGTGACCTTTGCAATTTAACATAATTGTGTGATTAATAATAAAATGTCATATTTCGGGTGGTACGTCATTACAATTCTCATTACTTATGAAATTTGAAGATCAGTAGGGTCTAATTACATAGAACTTAAAAAATGCACAAAATATGACTTGTAGTGCACTTTGTACGTCAGACCCAGTTGAACGTAATTACGTCAGATCAATAACATTAAATGTATCTAAAATTACATCTTTTAGATGAATACTAAGTAATCTGCATGAGACTGATGCACAGTGGCGTATCTAAGGGGGGGGCAGAGGGGGCACGTGCCCCGGGCGCCACTTTAAGGGGGCGCAAAAATGCAAAAGAGAGAAAGAGAAAGAGGAAAAAAGGAAGGAAAATTATTAATCTTATAGGAATTATGCGCCCCCCTCCCTCCCAGTTCACAGGGTAAAGTGCGTTAGAAAAATGGTTTTATAGGTGGACAAGTACAAAAATTTTCTAAAGCTCGGTCGCTCTGCTCCCTCGCATATCATTTTGCAAAGACAATCTACCGCTTGGTCGGTCTTTCATTTGCATTTATATTTACGTCAATAGGCCTAAGCGGTGGCGGATCTAGCTTTTTGTTAAAGGGGGGGGGGTGTCGATCCATTTTTCGGATGGGGAACACAAGTGAAAAGATGTCAAACATTTTCGGCGCGCTTGGCGCGCCAAGTTGCAATACAGAATTTTGCGCGGAGAGCGCGCCGAAAAATTAAAACTTGTTATGTTTAATGGGATTGTTATGCTAAGTTTAATGGTTTTGTAGTGTTTTCCAATGTTTTTTTAATCGTGATGGCGTTCTATGCACATCACATTTTCACTTGCCAGCCCAAGGAGGAGGTGGGGTGGGGTTAAAACCCCTAACCCCATAGATCCGCCACTGATAAGTTTTGGCGGGGGTGGGGGTGGGGGCGCAATTTCATTGTTTGCCCCGGGCGCCATAATCCCTAGATACGCCACTGCTGATGCATACACTTTGTCATGTTCGTGAATGCATGTGGTACACATTTGTATTCGTAAATGAATTTCACATATCGTACATGATGGACAAATCCATGCAAGGTCTGAAAGGAGACTAAGAATTTAACTAAGATGACGCGCGGATCACCTAATTCGTCTCAGTGACAAATTCAAATTTAAAAAAATAAACAGTCACTATAATTCCAACGAAACTACTTTTGTAA
Source organism: Eucidaris tribuloides (assembly GCA_001188425.1). NCBI lineage: Eukaryota > Metazoa > Echinodermata > Echinoidea > Cidaroida > Cidaridae > Eucidaris > Eucidaris tribuloides. The sequence goes on from JZLH01S0223654.1 coordinate 17,591, forward strand.
CTCCTATGGGCCTCCTTTGCTAAAGGTTCGACAATTTTCCTGTATATTCCACATACTAAGAATTTTGTTGTAGGATATAAGAGTTAAAAGCAAATGACATGATTGGGGGTAGTCCTCAACTTAAGCTGAAACTATTCTACAATCAAGTAAACTATACTAGGATTCTGCTGTGAAAATCTTGTAGTCAAACGTTGGCTCATTCTAAAATTACTAATGTCAATATACCTCGTGGCAGGCAAACCTGTTATGTAGCTCTCTATGGCTTGTTATATCTATCGGGGCACGATAGAATTACAATATGAGTATGTTCATACTTGCTTCTCCTTAAGTAAACAAATTACATACAAATCCTTCCAGCTGGGAGATCTACTCCAGCTGGTGTATAGTTGGTATATATTTCAACTGATTTGGTTCTTGAGGAATTTTCAAGTATTCCCAATCATGTCACTAACCTTTAATCACGGGATAAACTTAGTTTTTCCCCGAAAAGAAAAGTTCGTTGCACTTAATGGTGATAGTACTTTTGTGTTTCGCTGATCTCATCATGCTCAAAGAGTCCTAACGCGTTATCAATATTTTTAGGCATGAAAAGGAGATGCAATGCCTTTGATTTTGCTGAACCTGTTTTAACTGTGGGAATATATCATCTTTAAAGTCAAATGAGAGCTGAAATCATTTCGGAAATCGATTTTATGATATACGATCAGAGCAGGTATGCATCCGCCTGTTATTGCTCGAGTCGTCAAAACCACATTGAAAACGGCCAAACTGTATCAATTTGTGGTCCAACGCTTGAGAGATTTTCAACACTCGAAATATTTGTCGTCAAATCTAGTGCACCTGTAGTTCTCCATAATGTAGCAATTCTTTTCTGAAGGAGAATGAACTTGCTTGTCAAGTATTTAAGTTTTCGACAAATTCCTTTATCATGAAACCTGACCTTGCCCTCGGTCTTAGCGGGGCTTTTTTTCTTTGCTTGTCAGTTAAGGTACATTGCGTTGCTGTTTTTTCCAGCAAGGGGAGAATTATTAAGTGTCATGGAGACTAAGACCCAAAATGTGTAATGGTCCTAACAAAGATGTTAACGGAGCCAATTATTAAAGGTGTTATGCCCCCCCCCCCCAATAAATCAAGGAGTGCTCTAACACCTGAACACCCTCGGCTCACAGGAGCCTGTCCTCGTTAACAATGCTTACGAAACGGTTGTCCACGAGTCAAATGAGGCAACCAATTAAGGTAGATAGTAAGGATGCGTCATTGATTATCACTGTTACTAAACTCTAAAGACTCAAGCATGCAATATTCTTTATAGCAGTACTGAAATAATAAGTTTGCGTTGACTTGGTTTGTAATTATGAATCGATGATGTCACTTTGGCAAGCTTTGGAAGCTGTCTGTAAAACAATACTACAAGACTACGACAAGTTTTTATTATATTTGTTATTTATAATCGGTTCTTATTTGAATAGGTCTGGGACGATACCTTGGCTACCATGGCCCAGCAGTGGTCCGACGAATGTCTGTGGGAACACGGACAACCGGATAACATATCTCCATTCTCCAGCATCGGCCAAAACCTGTGGCTAGGAACCGGTTCTCAACCGGACGGTGTCGGATCCACGCAGAGTTGGTACAATGAGGTCCAGTTTTACGACTATGACACGGGGGACTGCACGGATGTTTGCGGACATTATACTCAGGTACATACTCCCGACCCCCTTTAAATAATAATGATGATGATGATGATGATGATGATGATGATGATGATGATGATGATGATGATGATGATGATGATAATAATAATAATTATAATAATTATTATAATTATAACAATAATTATAATTTATAATAGTTATAATAATATAATAGTTATAATAGTTATAATAGTTATTCAAGGATGTACAGGCAATTATAGAACGCCATATCGTTTACCAATTATAAGTAAAGTGTTTGAATGAAGTTAGTGAATACGCCGATATTGAATTTTTCTAGAACAGAATGATATTTATATATCAACATCAGTATGGATTTGACTTGTTACAGTCAAAACTTTCGCTTATATAATTTGATTATAAACCAAATTACAAGGAAACAGATGAAGGACGCAATAACCAGTTGGCGTGTTTATGGACTTTGCTTAAAGCTTTTGATACAATTTAATCATACAATTTACTAAGAAATTTAGAACACTAATGGAATATCGTTTGGTATAGCTTGCAATCGTTCTCCAAACTACTTGGCTGTACAGACAACCAGTTTCGTGAATTCATCCATGTTAGATATTCTTTAAAATAAAACCATAACAATCGGTGCTTGTCCCTCAGGGTTCCGTATTAGGACGCTACTTTATTTCTTTATGTACATCAATGATTTACCTAAGTCGTCAGATACTTAATTTCCGATTGTTTGCCGGATGATTCGAATTTATTCCATAACGTTCAAATCTGTATGAAAGCAACGATTGACTTATTTGAATAAGTCGAAATCTGAAGGCGTACTGCCTGGTGCAATGCAAACAACTTACCATTATACTGCGATAAACACTTAAGTAATGTTGTTCAAAAATAGACGTAGAAAATTTGTAACGTCGGGCCAGGTGTTAAATGTAATGCGAAACCTTTGAAATTAGGGAATCAATTTCTTTCCTTGGAGTATGTATTGACGATAAGTCTTACGTGAAGAAACATATAATAGTGTGTGGCGATGTGGATCAGCCAAAAAAAACATGGCCATATTGTATTAGAATACGCCACTTTTTTTCTCTGTTAAATTTTAGTTTATATTGATATAATGCATTTATCTTTCCATCATATAACGTTAATGTATTATAAGATGTTGGGTTGCTTGCAAAACAAAGTACATTCTGTAATCCTGTTTTAATTTTAACAAAAACTCATATTTAACTTGTAATTATCTCATTCAAGGTATTAATCATGGCATTCAGCGCTCATTATTTAGTGAACTTAAAATGCGCTAAATATTACAACAATATCGTTTATGTAATTAGTAACATTTATGCATGGATTTGAATAAATAACAATCTAACCTCATAATTCATTTTGATTAATATTTTCAATTCGCTTGATCACTGCCATATCAAAACAAGAAAACCAAACAGAATGTAACATATTAACAGTAACAACATGATGTAAACGAATTTGGGAAAACATCAATTTCATACTTCTGCCGACGCATTAATATGGACAATCTTCGATGGATTTAAGGAAAGTGCACTGGGAAAAAGCTTTTCGTGCATCAAGCGCATTAAACATCTTCTTGAGGATAAATCAACCCTCTGAGTGAGTTTTTGGGTTGATTGTTGTTGTTATGTTTTTTGTATAGATTGCGACTGTTATCCTATATTGTGTATATAGTGTAAATGTGTTATAGATTTTAACTCTTATGTTGTGCATTAAGTATAACATTTAATTGAACATTTTAAAATGTCAAATTTATATTATCGGTATCCTATGGATACTCCTTTTCACTGTGCACTCATTCCGCTTCCATCGTCCTTTATATATTTATTTATTTAAATTGTTTTCAAATTGTCGTACATTTTAGATTTTTGGTTGGGATTTTGCATTTCATTATATTTCGCATAGATTGCGAAAGTGCATATTTAATAATGACATGCATTCATTCGGACTTATAGTATTATAAGCCATGCTTTTTTAATGTAGGTTTCCAGCCACTTTTGGTTTGTTCTAAAAAAAAACGTGTATAATTCTAAATTATCTGCTACATTATGCTGTTTAAACAAATCAATGTCAATCTTATATTAATGTTGTATATTTTTTATGTATTGTATATGCAATTTGATGCAAAGTGTTCCAAATGTAAATATATGTTTATTTGCTTGTTCGAAAGTGGAAATAAATTCATTCATTCATTAAATGTAATAATAACAATTATAGTGATTATAATGATAACAATGAAAACAACATTGATAATAATGGTAATAATGACAATGATAATATTACTACTAATAATAATAATGATATTAATAACACTAGTAATCATGGTACTACTACTACTACTACTACTACCTCTACTTTACATTTGTACATTTTGTTTCTAAGCGCTTAAGCAATTACAAATTAAAGCAAGAGTATATACTGTAGGTGACAGAAATTACACTTATACACAGTTATATACTAAAGCAAGAAATAAGGAAATAATATTCAAATAAAAGTTACTGTTCTATTGTGTAGTTAATTACATTTGAAATAAGTAAGTCTTGAGCAAACGTTTAAGAAATGTACTAAATTAAGTGCATGGTGGATGTTGACCTTGTTATTGATTTACATCTCAAACGCCTTTATTTGCATACCTCAAATTAAGCTCATCGACAAAAATTAATAAGCTAAAATTATTCACAATATGAAGATTCGCGCATTTTTTTCACCACCCACAAAGCCCGTGAAAATAAAGAACTGTTTGAATTCAAATGTTTACACACGTAAGTTGTTAATGTCAGACGTGAATCGTGTGTCATCATGTAAACACACACACAAAAAAGAATAACAACCCCCCTTTTCAAACTACCATAACCTTTTAACGACATGAGGTTTAGTGAAATAATTTGTCGGGAATATTTCTTCACTCATTGACTATAGCTTCTGCATGAAAATGAGATTGATCCGTCTAGCCATGCATGAGTGAGCATGCATTAAAGGCAAAAATGTCACTTTTCAAAAGTCACAAGAGTCATCTCCCATACCAGGATAATGGTTAATATTGGTATTTTTTGCTTTATTTATTAAGTGTGCTCACTCATCCATGACATGATTACAACCTCTTATGTTCATTTAAGATGTAAAGATACATTTTTGCTGAAAAATGTCGGATTTCAACTTTTCAATAAACTTAATGGATTTTAAAATTTCTAAATTGAGGAAGGATGGAAATTTTTAAATTTACATCACTGAAGCGTAAAATATGCGAAAAGTGCCAGGGGAGGTGTAATAAGGGGTCAAACGACAGATGATTAACATAAATAGCGTTCAATCATTTAATAGATACAAAATTTGTCAAAATCCTGCATCATAATCACATTTTCACACAGACATTAGTCAATGAGTGCAGAAACGCTCTTGCCAAATTATTTTGCTCAAAACCGTTTTTTTTTTTTTAAGTTAAGGTATTTTGAAAAAGGGGTAGTTCCTTTTTTGGTTGTGTTTAGAAACTGAATTCCTGTTGGTGCCTTGGTGAATTTGAAAATCAGAAACTCACAACAGTTGAGTTGGACATATATCTTAACCGTCGTCATTTATCATCAGAGATTGAAACTTGTATATGAGTGCTGATATTCCTTTTTCTCTTCGATCGATACAGGTGGTGTGGGATTCATCATATGCTTTGGGATGTGGAAGGACTTTCTGTAGTTCCGTATCAAACGGCTGGTCCAACGCCTACATTGTCACGTGCAATTACGGACCCGCGTACGTATACAATTAATTTGTCATGACAGTCTTGATCGGAAATTAGGTCTCCCAGTTTGATAATATTTTATTCATCCAAAAATGATACTCCTCTCGTCTACTACCTTTTCTACTTTTTTCGGAGTTATGTGCTTCTCTTCTTCATTTTCTTCTTTCTTCTTCTTCTTCTTCTTCTTCTTCTTTCCTTCTCTTCTTCTCTTCTTCTTCTTCTTTTTCTTCTTCTTCTTCTTCTCTCTTCTTCTTCTTCTTCTGCTTCTTTCTTCTTCTTCATTCTTCTATTTCTTCTTCTTCTTCTTCTTCTTCTTCTTCTTCTTCTTCTTCTTCTTCTTCTTCTTCTTCATATTTTGATATTACTTTTCATTTTCTCTCAGGCTCAGTAGATAAGACCCCATTTCTGGCAAGGGATTACTGGTTTTGAGTCCACGCCATGTAATTTGTGTCCTTGGATTTGAGGTTTTATCTGTATACCTAGCTATTTGGATCATAGGGGGGAGTTCACGGTTCCTCAGAGCAACAAGGCACTACAATAAAACTTAATATAAGAATAGTACTAAACATAAAAGTTTTTCAATTTTTGGGCGGCGCGCAAACTTCTATATTACAATTTTGCACGTAGAACGCGTCGGAAATTTGTTACATTTTTCTTACTTTTGCCCCTCCCCCCATCCGAGAAATGGATCGACACCCCTGCACATGATGTAAATTCTTTAGTGTGGTGATTCCTAAAATTACATTTCAAAACGATACTATAAAATACTTTAATAAGTGGAAATGTATGAGGGATCAGACTTACCAACAATGTAGTATTAGAATCAACTATCCGCTTGACGTTGATATTCACAGGTACATACTCTTAATGGCGATGACATAATTTTAAATTGTTTTTGTCTTCCTGGCTGTTTGTTTATCCATTTGAACATCATCACACAGCGTATACATCAAAGTTCTGCGGATTTTTTTTCTTGTGTCCACAATGTTACATAATCTTTTTATTCGGATTGGTTCTGACACCCATGGTTCCAAACACCAATCTAGTACCACCAATATTTACCAGTGGCCTAAGATGGTCAAACAAGTGTTCCAGGAGCTACATCATTCCTCACTTATCATCTCCCACGCTAAATTTACCAAATGATGCGATCACAAAGTGAAAGTTGTTCTATTTTCTCTCACATACTGAGTACACCTCTGACCTCGCTCTATGATTATATATAAATTATGATTACTTTTCATGTTTCAGAGGCAATTACGTCGGAGCCCAACCTTATACCACCGGAAGTAGCTGCACAAAATGTGATTCAGGAGTAGGCCAATGTTACAATAATCTTTGTCGTAAGTATACACAGTGATCGACTTAGATGTCTTTTTCTTCAAATAATTGCAAACCTTTTATCCCGTTCAAACCAAGCTTGCTAGCAGCTTGAAATTTACTTGTAATTATAAAATACATAAATGTCCTTTCATTATCTGAAATTTGCCATTTCGTCATTCAGATTTTCTGGCAAATGTACCCATAAGTAATTAAAACTTCACTTTTTTATCATTTCGCATTTTCATCTAAGCAGTGGCAAACAATGTTAATTCTTAATGTTTCGTGCAGGAACGAGAAACTTCATTACTAATTTGTCACCTTAATCATGTCGTGACTTTTGATCTTTGCCTATACTCACTTTTTTTTAGATGTATATGATGTATATTGTTGAGCCGGCAGCGTTAATCTATTCCATATTTCTCCTTGATTATTTTACAGGACCATGCTCGGACCATAGCGAAACGTGTGGTAAGTTTCCCCATGAACAAAGTTTTCTTTTCTTATAAGTTAATGAAGTAAACTCATCTAAGAAAATACCAAGAGAAACAACGACAAGTAAAAATATAACGTATAGCATGCAGTAAGGAGAATTTGGGAGTGACTTGCTGGAGTCGGGGATATATATTTTTAACTTCGTCTTCGACTGTGCTATTAAATAGATCTGCTGTCTTCGTATATGGAAACGCGATACTTATAACATTCAAATTCTAATGACTGAATATTTCATTATTATTATTACTATTACTATTATTATTATTATCATTCTTCTTCTTCTTCTTCTTCTTCTTCTTCTTCTTCTTCTTCTTCTTCTTCTTCTTCTTCTTCTTCTTCTTCCTACTACTACTACTATTACTATTACTATTACTATTATCATTCTTATTATTGTCATCATCATCATTATTAATTTTCGAAGCAGAGATACTCCATCAGCTCAGGTGATACTGATATTTGAACTGAATTGGGGGGGGGGGGCACGAATTTGCAAGAGGACAACTACTCGAGCCAGAGATTGTCTATAGTGAAAGAATAAGGGTACCGTTAACGTTACGCTGGTAAAGAAAGAAAGGAAGGAAGGATGGACGGAAGGACGGAAGAAAGAAAGAAAGAAAGAAAATTGATAAAATATATGTAAACTAGAAGATTAAGTAAAACTAAATCATGAATTTTCACGTAATCGTATTATTATGATTTATATTTACCTCCAGTTTGCAATGCAGTTTGCCATAATTGTGGTACACTTAACAACGATTGTACGTGTACGTGTCGGGATGGATACCATGGAAGCGACTGTGCAAGTAAGCAGAATAAATAATTGACATGTTTACTTTGGAATAAATTATTAGATATGTTATTTTGTATTTTTGTCATATGTTAAACACTGAACGATAAGCTATTTTTTAATCTCTGTAAAAGCAAACTTCGAAGTGCAGGTGGACCTTGGATGGGACCGAATTAATACCCTCGTATCTTATTACTAATACAAAACACGTGCGATTAACAGAGAAATATATGACACGTTATCAAGAAAATAATTCAACCCTAATTTATTATTATGCCTTCATAACAAAAATACAGAAGCCTTTATTTTCATTACCCGAGTTAGTAGTTGTCGATCAAGAGGGTATACTAGCTGACTAGTGTCATCTTCTATAATTATGAATTGCAAATTAACTGCAGAGAAGAGCATACATACTGATAGATATACAAATATCAACTTATAGTTAACACTGAATTTGATACTGGCATACTTCTAATGAGTAGTTGAGGATGATAAATTTGATTTCTGATTTTTTTTCAGCTGTGTGTGAAAATACCCACGAGTACTGTGGAGCTAACCCTGGCTGGCCTACCTCATGGTGTGATGATGACCATCCATACGTCTTGGCCAATTGTCCCCTCATGTGTGGAACTTGTAGTAAGTGTGTCCAGCTTATTTCTGTTCTAGGACAACTATTATCTGAACAACTACCCCCCCCCCCCTCCGTGACAATTATCCCCTGGGACAGCTATCACATTGTCCCAGTGGCGGCGCCATAGTAAAATCTCAGCCGTTGCGAAAATGTTAAAAAAAAAAAAAATCGTAAATTTCATGAATTACACTGCAAAAATCCCGTGACTTTCTGAATTTTAAAATTTCAGGGAGCGTCCGCCACCCCTACATGACACAGGGGTGGTTGTCCGGGTGGTAGTTCTTAGGGAGGGGGAGTTGTTCTTGGGGTCAATCATCCATGAAGGGGAGTAGGGGAATTTCCGGGTGGTAAATTGTGCGGGGATAGTTATCAGGATACGACTTATTTCACTAGTTTAACCATGATTTTGTCTATGTCCTTCTTACGTGATTATATAAAATCAAACTTAATCCGCATTACAATTGCATACTAATTACGAATGTTAAAGGATATTCAATAATTACTTAATTTTTGTAATGACTAATTTGACTGTTTCCTTTCTTACGCAGATGCAGCCAACCCAGACGACGTTTGTGGTGAGTTGAGGTCATTTTAACAGCACATACCAATAAATGGTTATAATTAATGTATTTTGTGAGATGGGCAATATTGTATGGGGTAAATGGATATCTATTTTACACAAACTGGTATAGAGCGGGACATTTTTTGACCCATATTAATGTGGGATACTTTCCTATTTGTGCCAACTTAGTCATTGTGTGAAACAAGACTTAAGAAAAAAATAATAATTCTATATACGTGGCGGTATTCCACCGAATGCAGATTTGCTACTTTACTTTTACCCTTTGAGCTCTAATGTTGCATCTGAGCACAATCGTATAATTAAATTGAACAATCGTAATGATTATCTTTCTCCTTCACCTCTGTACAGGAGACACTAAACAATGGCTAGTGTGCTTAAGTAACATCCACAGAAAAAATATCATTTTCAGTTACGGTACTGTACTGCAATAAGGAAAATTCAAAGAAAACATCAAAAGAAAAATTGCCGTTATTGTCCCCTCAGGAAAAAAATTCAGCGTGAAAAGAATTTTAAAGAAAGGAAGGGGAAACAAAAAAATATTAATGTGCATTTTCTGACAGACATGTGCCAATTTCGGAAGTCTTAATAATTTTGCTGGCTTTCCACAGTCGTCCCTATCCAATTTTAAGGGGTGATCATTAACGGAACATCCCACAATAATAGTTTGCCCTAGAACTATTTGTAGGCTATGTGAAAATAATTCGTCTGACATATTGCCGGTAGGACTCCGAGTGTATTAACTTCTGGTATTTTTTTCTGATTTCAGTGAGGGTGAAGATAGATTTATGAATGTTTAATGATCTAGTCTACATCTTATTTGCAGATTCAAAGTAGTGCATTTTGCATGTTACAAATGCAGCTTCTGGAACAGGATTACGGTTATTTAACATTGCCGACTGTACAGCTCAATATGGACTTTTACTCCATTTTTTCTCTCATTTTCAGATCCCACAACAAGCACTGCAGCGGCCACCACGACACCAGCAACAAACGCTCCGGCCACAAACGCACCAGCAACTAATGCACCAGCAACAAATGCACCAGGATCGACAACAACAACAACAACAGCAGCAACCGCGGCGCCAACAACGGCTAATTCCTGTGACCTGACATGTCAAAATGGCGGCACTCTCCAGCAATCATCGTGTACATGCAGATGCACCAGTGAATATCAAGGGGATGAATGTGAACGTAAGCGAATTCAAACGACTATTACGTTGCATCCCATTCCCTATTTGAAAAAATGAATATAAATATCATTTTATCGTTTCGTATTTTAGTGAATTTTATTCTTGTCTGTTGTAATTGTTTCGTGTTTTTTCTCTTTATTGTAGTCATAAAATTGCCTTGACCTCCTTGAAACAGAGAAAAACTTTCAGAACCCCATGATAGTTGGGATAGCCTGCGTTGAAGCAACCGGTCCCTTTTTACTCGATTTGTAATAAAACAGTCATGGATGCAAGTACTTTTT
>JZLH01S0223674.1:6325-17469 GCA_001188425.1 Eucidaris tribuloides
GGTAACTTGAAGCTTTTCAAATTACATCAGTTGGATGGGACTGCGGACTGCGGAGGCATACCCATCGACTGCGCGCAGTCGAACTGCTCTAGTTTTGATCTGATTTTTAATCGAAAGTGGTTATGTATGTAATATAAATTGATTTAATATCAGAATTGATAAGTGAAAGGTGACAGGTCACAAGTTTTGTATGTTACATGCGTGTATGTGGCATAATTAACATTGAAGAGGTAATCTTTAAATTTGGGCAGGAGTGTAGAGGCATGACAACCAACTGCAATGCAATCAAATTGCAGTTTTGTTTTCTTTTTCGGGGGGGGGGGGGTTGCAATTTGTATGTGAAATTGTTTCCAATATGGCTATAACTTACAAAATATATTTGCAATATTGTATTTTTAATATCTTTGGTTTCATACTGTCTCCTCATTGCACACTAAAATAAATCTAAAAAAAAAAAAAATATTCCATCACGTATCAGTTACACACTTAAGATGGAAAGTATTATTGCTTTCATGATAACAATTTATATTTCATATTTATATTCCTGGGGCTTTGTTGCTTCATGTAATTTGTATTTTTTTTTTCCATCCTGAACAGACTATGTGAAGAATGGTACTTTGAAACCAGTCAAACAGGTAACATTTATTTTGTTTTGTTTTGTTTTTGGTTTTGCCGCCCATCTCTTACATGTGACCTTTCATGTTCCCACAAAATTCCTTTTGATTCTCATTTTTATGTGTAGTGATTGCTCTTTGAAATCACACCGAGTAAATTATTTGACCATTGACAACTCTGTACTTGATGATACTTTTATCAAGTGTAGTGTTAGGGATACATGTACCTTATTATTTGTGAATTTTATTAGACTAATGCAGGGCTGCCAACTCTCACGCAATGAGCGTGAGACTCACACATTTTGGCCCTTTCTCACACCAATATTTTGTTTGATTTTTCCATGCATTTCTATGTGATCTCACGCAATTAGACCCTTCCGTTATATCATTGGCCTATGGGAGTCTCACACAACTTCAGACGCTGAGATTGGCAGCTCTGCTAACACTTCTGGTGTAATTTTTTTTTCTCACCAGGTGGACGCCAATAAATTAGCAAGAGCCGGCCAGACCCTAGGCTTCTCCAGACTCCGTTTTGTGCCCAAGACCAAGAGTCTGAGACCCATCACCAAGATGGGACTGTCTACATTACCCGACAAAAAGGTAATTACCATACTCTTTTATCGAAAGTCCTTCAAGTACTTAGTGGATCCATTTTGCGTGCCTAAAACCTAACACTGTGTAAATACATTGGTATATAGAAGAAAATACCATTTGAGAACCTTCTAATCACAGTACATGCCTTTGTATAGGAGCCAGAAACTCAACTTCATGGAAGTCATATTGATTGTTATACAGTGGAACTCCGATATATAGAGGTCGGATGTAAGAAAACCCTCTAATAACAGGGTGAATTTGCAGGTCCCACATTTTTGTATTCCTTTGTTTTGTACCCTGTTATAGTGAGAAACCTGATATGTAATAAGGTAAATTTAATGTTTTTTTCGGTCCTTGTTATAATGAGGTAATCCTGTATTTTAAATTTACTTAATATTGCCTTGCTCTCACATAAATTTCTAGTTTATCTTCAGATCCCTTGGCCTGCATGAGTGTTCATCATACATGAAATGTGATTTTTTTTTTTTATCAAATTACAAACATGTACCATACATATTCTTGCTTTGTGATACATTTCATGCATTAGTTCTCATACAGATACTTGTAAATATTCATTGACCAATAATATTGAGTACACCTGTACTGGAATAATACTGCTTATAACCAAACCTGACACACATGCTACACAACAAGTTATTGTTTTGTGCATCATTCAAATTCTTCAGACATGGATTTCACATGTATCATACTGGCTAAAGTCATGTTGTGTTCTGTTTCTGCAACGAGATACCCTGTCTTCAACATTTAAATTCCCACTACTTCCCTCTCCATGACCTTTTTATGGTCAGTCCATGTTGGGAGATCCAAATTTGTAATAATTAGAAAGTTTTGTGACCATTTGTACTTGCATCACTGCTTACAATTTGCTCAAATTTTGTAATTTGGGTACAACATCTTTCTTTGATTTCTGTGTTTCATATTTCTTCCAGGGCTTGAGCATTCGACTGCTGTTGCAAGACTTGTTTGATGTACTGACATACCACAAGGTACATAGAAATAAGGAATATATTCATGTAGTAACATCAATGTACTAATGTACTAACATGCCACAAGGTGTATAGAAATAAGGCATAACTTGAGGATACATGTGTAATGTGTAGTGAAAATGTTTGGAGCCAGTTAAAGTGATAGGCTAACATTGTGGAGCTTCAATTTAAAAAATTGTCAAACTTTGATATCTGAGCTACATAGTAGTGTTCAAATCGACAAATAAACACCCTAGAATACAAAAGTTTAGAAAGTTACACTGCCAATGACAAGTTATGCATGAATAAACAATTAAAACTCGGGGCGAGTTTTAATAGCCTAGGTGTACACACAGTAAGTCTATGGGAGGAAATGTGCAAGTGAATCTGGTCAACTTACGATTTTCACTTTTTTAAAGCACTAAATAATCATTTTGAAATACAATTTTTTCAGGGCTTCATTTTTAGACCTCATCAAAGACACTGGTAGCTTGGGGAATCATGTGGCTCAGATTTGTTTAACTGACAGTGGTAAATGTTAGCCAATACCTTTAAGTGATTAATGACAAGTAATTTCAAATTTATGATTAGAAATAATTACCAAATAATACCGGATGATATCCCTATGTAAAAAAGCAAGATAGCAAGACTAATTTCATGCTACAATGCAATAAGCTACCCCCCCCAACCCCCCTACCCCCCCCAAAAAAAACCAAACAAACAAACATATCTTCTATAGGAGGAAAGGGGGATGTTTTCCAGAAAAAAATGGAGTGTTTGAACATTCCACACACCTACCTTTGCCCTCCTTGGTATGCCTATGGTGCTATTCAGACTAATGTCACATGTTATGGTTAACTTACAAGACTCTGAATTGTCAAAGATGAATGAGATGCAATCTGGTTATTGCCTTGTAATTGTTTTGAATTGTTTTTCTGCTCAGACTTCACAGCCTTCTCTTCTGGGTGCTTCCTTGTTAGGGACGGATGCTATCTACACTCGGCTGGTAGACTTCATTCAAGACAGGAAAGCTCACAGCGACAGCAGGTATCTGGAAAATAAATTTAATTTGATATCTACGTACAGGACAGCTGGGACAATATTCCAGATTATTACATAAATTAGGCATTTTAGTGGTGAAATAAAAAGCTATATTTTGCACACTGTGTTGTGTGTGTGTGTTCATCCCGGGCCGTATTACACGATATTACCATTCTTCCGGTATTTTGCCATATTGACCTGTGCTTTAAAACCGGGCCATAAATTCTGATACAGCCCGCTTCCTTATCCCTTGCGCGTATGCGCAAAATATGTCACTGCGTAAATCGAAGCTAACGCACATACGGGCTGGACCCTGGATGCCACAGCTGCAGCACCGCCCGCGATCTACAGCGCGAATACTACTGTGTACGCGCAACGTAAAAGCAAAAAAAAAATGTGGCCATGCCTTTGACTTTTCCGAACGTAAACAAGACCACAGATGAGGCAGTAAGGGAAGTCAGTGGTCCAAATTGGTTGTATGAATTTAAATAAAGTTTGAAGAATGCCTAAGAATGCCTAAGAATGTCTAAGAATGCCTAATAATTATTATATTGGCTGGCCTTTTTCAGGGGATACCAATCACCCTCGCGAGAACCATATTGCACTCGTCTTCGACTCATGCAATATGATTCTAGCTTGGGCGATATTTTCTGGTATCCCCTTCAAGGCCAGACAATATTAATATAAATGTTTTCACCTCACCGGTTGAAGACTAGACATGAGACATCTCGTCTCAAGGTCCATGCAGGGAATTGCGTATTAAAGCAAAATCAAACCATCTTCAACGGGTCAAAAGATTCCTCTCCATTTGCCGATGAAATTTTACGCCTTATGATCGCCTGATCATGTGATTTGTAGGTTTTGAACTTTTGCAATGTACAAACAGAGATTCCATTTTATTCCGTTTTATTCCATTTCATTCCAGTATATTCTAGAACAATTAGAAAAATATTATAAAGAGTTAACATACTTGATGTCATACTTATTTGTTTGTTTGTTTTGTTTGTTTATGTCTTTCTTTATCTGCTTTTCAAGAGAATAGACTATTTGTAAGATAACATTATGTTCAATTGGTTCCAAATAATGAGATTTGAGCCATATGCTTTTCCTAAAGTATGTATGCACAAATACGGAGAGGATGGGTCAGGATGCAACTGTCCTACAAATATGCCTTTTTCAGTGTTACATGTAACGTCCTGCATTGCAGAAAATGCTATACTTCAAATCTGAGGCTTAAATTTCATATTTCAATCATACAATGCATAACACTAATGCCAATACCTTATATTTTGTTTACCGGTATTTCTTAAGTTCATGTTCAGTATGAGTTTTGATATCATTTTGTAATGTGAAAAATGTAAAAAAAGATACATGTCACTATATGTAATTATATTACTTAACTAAATCCATGATGTTTATTCTTTGGATAGATATTGCAAAGGCATATTGAGCAGCTCTCATACATTTATGAAACTTTTTGGTGCTATGTCAAACTGGCACCCATTACCCTTTCATAGTATAGGTAAGAGTAAAATTCAATTTCTGAATCTATTCCAGACCCTTGTACTTTGTGAAAGTGGATATCGAGAAATGCTATGACTCCATCAAGCACTCCAAACTCTACCAAATCATCTCTCTGCTCCTTCAAGGACAGGTGAGTTATTGTCATTTGTTTATTTATTTTTACTTTTGTAAGGTTTATTTCGATAGAGAACAGAAGTGATGATATCAAACTGGTTTGGAAATATATGGTGACAATAACCAAACCATAACTCTGTGCAACTGCAGCTCTCGTATTTATATAAACAACCAGCTACGATGTGCTGCATCTGAGTCTATCATTGAATATGATAATGACAATAATGATGATGACGACAAAGACAACTAAAACAACAATGACGGTGGTCTTGGTCTTTTCTTGGTCTTGGTGGTGTTGGATTTTAAGCAAGGTTGCCCTTTCAGCTATGAAACTGTTCTCCCAAGGGGCCCTGCACATAATAAAAACAAACAAGATAAAAAAATTACAAATACAACATATAATGCAAAACAATAGAAAATAATAGACTAGATTTTAATTCGTCACTGTGACGAATTGGTGATCCGCGTATTCGCTCCGATCAGTAGACCTTAAGAGATTGTGACAGTCTATATAAGCTGTCCCTTTTCACCTTAACTTGTCTGTCAAAAATTACTTAATATTTCAGCGTGTGCGTACGCGTTCGTCGTAACTCCCGCACGCATGTGATGAGCACCAGTGATGACCTTTGACCTGAAGTTACTGTGTACCAAGTTTAGTTATCACACTCTACTCCAGTCATGAGATATGCGCAAAACATGATTTTTCTTTGTGACGTCATAGATGACGTCAGAAGAATTTGTCACAATTTGATATCTGAAACCTTATGTACGCATCATAGGCTATCAGAATAAGCAATAAAAAGTAGGGGTCACCGTTAATTCTAGAGAGTTATCAGCGATTTAAAAATGCCCATGTTTCACTACGCGTGCATTTATATTTTTGGGGCATATAAGCAATTTTTTGGGTTCTGATGGTTGGGAAAGGGTTCTAAACGATGTAGAATTCAGTCAGACATCTAAATCCATCGAAAAAATATGTTTTTCGGTCGGAAAAAGGGTGCGCGCTAAAAAATGCGCGCGTACGCGCACGCACTGAAATGCTCCAAATGTCCTGAAACATATAGTACCGTTAATAAGAAGTCATTTGGAGCATTTTCATTTTTTGACGCACCCGTACACGCATGTGAAGATGTGCGCGCACACGTGGTTTGGACCAAAAGATGACCCATGACCTGAACTTGACCCTTGCCAAGTTTGGTTGTTTTATTCGACCGCTGGCTCGAGATATTGCAAATATAGGTTAACTCTAGCGTTTTTACTAATGACATCATAAATGACGTCATAGATGCTCTATCACATTGACCGGGTTACCATGCCGAGGTATTAACATGAGACATAACTTTGCTAAGTTTCAAGATTATTAACACTATCGTTCTTGAGTTATCGTCGGAACAAAAAGTGACCAGAAAGAAACATAAATAAAGAAACATAGAAACAAATTTTGTACAACATCTATGGTGATCCGCGGTTACGCGGATCACCAATAAAAAATTGCAAATGGTAACACAAGAAACAATGACATACATGATAAATAATTGACTTAGAAAATATGTACTGCAGTGATAAATATGACAAGGTTGCAAAAAGCAAATTCAAATTTTGAAATAAATGTTTACATTTTCTTTTAAATGAAATATGAGAAGTGGATGTCCTGACAGAATGTGGTATGTTATTCCAGGAATAGAGCCATGGTACTGAAAGATCTTTCGAAATAATCTGTATTTGTATTTTCGTTAGTGGTATTGATGTTAGTGGTGATGGTAATTATGATAATATTGACAGATAGACACACAGACAGAATGAGTGTAGAAGCATACTGCATTGAATTAAATCACTCATGATGAATCTGGCATGCACCACCATAACACCTTTACCTCTAGTTTGCCTGGTCCGAAAAAATGTTCGCAAGAGGAAGGCCCAACAATAAATCAAACTTCTGAGTCTGGAAGCTAATCCTATTGCTGCATCATGAACTTTGCCTTTAATCTCTTTCTCAGCAATTGTGTGCAATGTTTCAAGTACTCAACTCATTGGTACATGCTTTTGTCCTGATGGTCCAACCGAGTAGGGCGGAGAGATTGCAGGTTGTGTGCACAGTCGTCATACTCCTGTGTGATGTGATACTGTGCCATTCTTTTGCATAAGCCCCGAATGAATGAAGCCAACTCTTGTATGCACCCAAGGATACCCCTTCTTAGCTTAGCTTGTGTGCAAGTCTGGGGAGCTAATAGGCTGTGATTTGCATAGTGCTTATATAGAGCTAATGGACATTTGACTTGAAGACAGGGCAGCTAGCTAGCTCCACTCCTACACCCTACCATCATTGCTGCTCCATCGTACCCCTGCCACTTCAGGCACTCAACTCTGAATCTGTTGCCTCCAAGATTCTTTAGTACCCATAGTTAAAAACCCTGTCACACCTTTCCGGGCAGCCTTGTGTGTGACTTGCGGGGAACAGTTTTTGCTACCCGGAGGTCCCCGCAAATGGCCCGCACCTGACAGTACCTAGAACGCATCTCGCCCTCCAGTTGCCGGGAGGTGCATATGCAAGTCTGATTTACCCACAGTCAAGTTTTGAGCATGCTCAATTCTCGTTCCAAGTGAGAGGCGGGGGATTGCCCGCAGAGGTCCACGCAGAACACCATTTGGAGGCCCTTAGTGGCTGCAAGTATGTAGGTTGCCCGTGGATCTGTGGCTATGCGGGGCATCTTTATTCCAAGAAAACTAGTCAAGAAATGATGGTTTCTCCATCAACTCGACCAGTATTTCCCATTCTCTCACCTTGCAGCACCCATATGCCGTCCCTAACTAACAGGGATCGGTTTCTAAGCTCTCACGTGCCTCACATGCAGGTCACACGGAATACACACAAGTAGAACGCAAGCAGCACGCCTCCAGCAGGCAAGACGCACGCAAAACTTTCCAAAACCCTTTTCAGCCCACAGAAATTATCCTGCGTGCTGGAAAATCTATGGCCTTAATTCATGGCACATCCAGTTCCTCTAGCCAATGGATTAAATTGATTCGAAGTAGGACATCCATCACCTGATTTGCTTCAGTAATATCACTCTCCTTGTACCTTATGACTCCATGAAGCTCTTGTTAAGCTGAGTGGCTACGTTCACTCTAGGGTTATCTTAAGCTTGTGATGGAATCAGTATGGCAATGGGACTTTGAATGTTTGTCCAGTTTTTCATGACATTTTTTCCAGTTGAAGAATTCCCCACAAGGGACAGCTGCTTCAACTCACTCGTCATTGTTTCCAAGCTTCTTAGTGAAAGCACATGCACAATAGAAACATCATATTCTTCTTTTGACAGACAGTAGTTAGCCCAAGGAAATTTCTTGAAAATGCTTGCTGGGCAAACTCTGGAAGTTTTTTTTTTTATGGTCTTATCTATCTCCTTGGATATGGGATGATAATGTCTGTCCTCTTGACAACAAACGTCAAACAATCCAAAATAAAAGTAGACTTCCCACAAGTCTAGAGAATTCATCAAATTATTAGGAAATTAGGTGCCACAATTTATATTGAGTGATGTGCAGAAATGTGAATTATTTAACTAAAAATTTATCTCAAGGTTTGGCTGAATTTATATTTAGAATGTAAAATGTATCAGCAGGTTTATCAATTGTCGACTGTGGGCTTCGTTTTAGAAGGTTCGCTAAGTATGGCAATGGGACTTTTAATGTTCATCCAGTTTTTCATGTCATTTTTACCAGTTGAAGAATTCCCCACAAGAGGAATTAGCTGTTTCGACTCGCTCATCCATGTTTCCAATGTTTTGAGGGACGGCACATGTACAGTAGAAACATCATATTGTTCCTTTTGACACACAGGTAGTAGTTCCCAAGGGAATATCTTGAAAATGTGTGTTGGGAAAAGTCTGGATGTGCTTTTTGAGGTCTGATCTATCTCTTCGGATGTGGGATGATAAAGTCTCTTCTTTTGACAACAAACATCTTCACAGTTTGTTGATCCGAATTGCTCTTCTTCTGTTAATGTCAAGGGTAGATTACAAGTAGGACTACAGTAGGACTACAAAACAGGACTTTTCATGTACTTCTTATGTCTCTTCATCAACAACTGAGTTCTTATCTTCATCTTCCTCTGACATGTGTTGCTCTTGAAGCCACATCACTGAATTATGATGAGGACTTAGAAAAGAGAAAGGCACTCTTCACTTTAAAGGATAGAATGGATTTACTTTATTTAACATTTCACCCCTGTATAACCTTAATGGGTACTGATGGCACACCAGTTCGCCGAGAGGACAATCATTGTGATACATCCTACTGTAATTCCTAATTTAAGAGACACTGAATTGACCACAAATGATAATTTTCTTGAAATGGAGAAACATTGAACCAACTAAAAGGTTAACAAAAAAATTCATACTTTCTTGGAAGGTTATGGATACACCTAGATTTCTGAGCAGCAATCAAAGTGTTAAGGAGATAAGAAAGCAAAGGGCGTCACACAGTTCCTTCAGGAGAAACTTACTTTGTCATTTGAGGGAGCCCATTTTTAAAAGCAAGTATTTTTAGAGCCACTTTAGTCAGGATAAATATGCGGGGCAAAGGTCCCCCAGAGGGCTGTAAATTATGGGCCAAATGCCCTACTTAAGCATAAAAATGTAGGTTGCTGAAGAATATACCCACTTTGTATCCTATTACGACCTGCCCCTTAGAGAGGAAAAAGGATGTTACTTTCTTTGACAAGGACAAAAAAATTGCACATTGTAAAAGCACAAAGTGTTATTTTATTCAACATGGGCACAAACCAAAAAGGGCACATTGAACTTAAGGGGGAAAGTTTTATTTTAGCCCTTTTTTTGGGGGGGGGGGGGGGCAAGTGCCCTGCCTCCTCCCCAACCTCCCAGTTCTGCCGCCCTTGTGAATTGGAAAGTGAATGATGAGTGTATTAACATTTTGTTTATATAGAACCACAAGGGCGCTATTGCTATATACTTTATACACCAATAATGCCCTTCTGGATCTAAACCTGTGATTTGGCTGATGATGACATAAGTCACATTTCAATGTTCTGTAGGATAAACCAGACGAATACCAAGTCCATCGCTACATCACCGTGACGACCAGGACGGCCAGTAAACTTCAGAAACTATCCCACCGACATGTGACTGCTGGAGTCTCCGCATCAGGCAGCTTTCATCGCCAGCTCGTCAAACTAGCGCACCAGAATGACATCAAGAATGCTGTCATCATCAACCTGGTAAGATGTCTTCATCAATTTTTTTATGAGCCTTTAAGACCAAGGATCTTTAGCAGCAAATGCATATCGGAGGGGGGGGGGGGTATTCAAACACAATCCTTTTGCAAAAGGGAGGTGTTTTAAACTTCCATTACAAACAGAATGAATAGTTTAGGGTAATAAGAACAGCACAATTTTGGATTTATTCGGTCGTGCATTTTCGCTTGCTATTTGGCTGGGGTGAAAAACAAATTTAAGTTGACAATTATTTTTTGTCATCTGCCAATACCGCCCCCCCCCTCCCCTTTTGTGTTTTCCCTGTTATTTGACTGGTTTGGCCATGAACGGACATCATTTGGCCGTGAAAAAAAATACCCCCCTTTTGAAAAATCCTGGATACTCCTATGCTTAGTAATGTTTATCCATAACGCTTATGAAACTTGAATAATTTTTCGACCATGGGCCCATTTGGTAAACTTGGGTAGTAGATGCTTTACAGGGACCTCAATATTATCACAGTTATTTAGGGGTCAAAGTCACGTATGTAGGTCAAAGGTCAAATGAGGTCAAAAGAATCAAATTACCTGCAAGTTTCTACTGGGATTGGTAACTACGCAACCAGCCCATAAATTTGGTTTCTTGATATTATTTTGGGGTCAAATATCACTGACTTGCTGTTTTGCTCATCTTATATTTAATTTGCAGGTGTCTGCAGCTAATCTAACAGTTGCCAATCTCTTGCAGAAACTCCAACAACATGTGATGTCAGACATACTGAAGGTAAAATTGACCCCCCCCAAAAAAAAAAAAACCTGGGCTATTTGATACCTACAGAGATTGGTGGTGTACATAAAACAACATAATCTTAACCCTAATCAAGCTGCATTTTGGAGGACATGATATCGCCAATCAGGGGTGGCACTAGAGTAAAATCTTGGGGAAAAGTGAGGGGAAAAAAATTATCCAAACAATTTTTTTAGGGAATTTTCCATACCAAGTGGGGGGGGGGGGGTCGCAAATTTTGAAAACATAGTAAAAAGCTCCTGAATGTTATTA
>JZLH01S0223674.1:25003-35927 GCA_001188425.1 Eucidaris tribuloides
GGGGGGGATAGAGGGAATGACGGTAAGGGGGAATCCCATTGTCATAAAAAAGTGGTCTGATTTTAACTGAAATTGGCAGGAAACATGTCTAGGGCAAGGGATGCAAAGTTATTTGAATGGTGCATGTGGTCCTTGAGGGGGCTCAAGAGGTAGAGTCTGAACAGAGTAACTATGTTGAAGACCTCTCTATGGAAACTACTTAAAGGTTGCGCAGAGCTTAGGTGAGCATCCAGCCCCCCCCCCCGTTCCCTCCCCATGCTCTAGTTATTATAATTATTGCTATTATAACAATTTGTCACTTTGATATGTCTTTTCAGGTATCCGGTACACTCTGACCATGCATGTGAATGGGGACACACCTCTTAACACAATGAGAGCAAAGCTTGTCCAGTTAGTATTATTTTACATTGTTAGTCTTTCTTAATTTTTGTAGGGAAATGAAGATGCACAGTATTAAAGATAAATGTTCTTAAGTCTTAATGTTATGACTATGGTAACATAAGGTATCTCACAAAAGCCCAGGAAAAATATGTGACAATGTAATTCCATTGTTTTGCCTCCGTTGACCAACTATGTGTGAGATGTTGTAAGAGATATATGTGTCCTTTTTCTACACAGTATTTGTTTATGTGCATAATTCCCCTAAGACTTTTGAATAGAATTGATTGTATTCATGTCAAAGCTCATTACTGTTGAGCTGTTAGCTAATCTGAATGTGAATTTGAAGCTCATAAGCAGTTAGAATCATGTTTGAAGTAAGGATTGCCGAGGAGTACTGATCGCAGTGATCAATATAAAACAAGGCATGTATTTTTCACTGAATGTCCCAATTGGCTCATGTAATGAAAGCATGTACTGTATACGTTGAATATTTCGCGTTGGTTTTATTTTCGCGAATTTCGCAACTTACTGAACGGGAAAATTTTAGCATCCTGATATTTCCATACAAAGTGAATGCACATACAATTAAATCACGAAAATATACTCTCGCAAATTCCCCGTCTTAAAGGCATTGTATAACAATGTTTCCAGTTTAAAAAAACCTGTGCTACATGATTCCCCATGCTACTAGTGTCTTTGATATGGTCTAAAAATGAAGCCCTGAAAAAATTGCAGTGTAAAACAATCATTAAGTGCTTTAAAAAAGTGAAAATCATTGAGAGACCATTCCAGCTTTTCTCCATAGACTGCTGTGTTGCAAAATTTCCTATCGGCTGATATAAAATTAATGTGCCAGTTTGTATCTGCACGTATTGTACTAGTGACAGCATAACTGTCCAAACTTTTGTGTTCTAGGGTGTTTATTTGTCCATTCAAACACTGTCAGATATGTCAGATAGCAAAGTTCTACAATGTTTTAAACGGGTCTTCCACAGTGTTATATATTGTCTTTAAAGCATAATTGTGAAAATACATGTATATGGACGCGAAATATATGGCGTATACAGTAATAGCCAACTGCCATCAAATTAAGGAATGTATTGATTATCATCATTGTTAAGTATATCATCACTTTTACTATTTATATCCTTTTTGAATATATTAAAAAGTGTTCAACTCAGCTGTTTAAAGCTATGATTTGCTCACTAGGAAATCATTAGTAGTAGTAGTAGTAAACCAGATTTCAATCCAGAAAGTAGTAACAAAATAATTATACTAAAATAACTATTCTGGGTTTCAGCAGTCAGATATCTATTATTGATTGATGAATTAGGTGATGCATCTGGTGATAGTCAGCATTTGTCCTGAAAGTGATAAGTTTTAAATTTAGCTGACCATTTTCTTGAAATGATTATTGTGTCTTTTGTCATGTTACAACAGGTCACTGAGAGCAAAGAGTGTGAGCATATTCCTGGATCCACAGGTAACCAATCACAAAATTAAAATCTAATACCCCCTCGCCAGACGACGCCCACAATCTGAAAAAAAAACAATGCGCCCTGTTTACACAAGTTAATCCAAATGGAAGTGTTAACAATTTGAAAGTATCAGTTACTAACATGACAAACTGTATAGGCACATACTTTCAAGAAAATAATCTAAAGTTAATTTGTTTATGTTCAGAAAAAAAACAGCCTAATTAGGGTTAACCCTTGGTAGACAGCTTGATTTTGCCATAACACACTTCTTATAGGCCTTGTGTTGAGATATCTTGTCCCTCATCTTCAACTAGATACAAATGTGCTCATCCCTTCAGTTTCTGTCACATGCAGTGTTGTCCCCATGCCGGGCGGTGCCAGGCAGAGCTACCCTGCTCTCAAAATCTCTGCCCGGTACTCTGGTAATTTTCAGCCTTGCCGCCCAGCACATATTTCTTACTCAAACTGAATAAAATTCTTATATTTCTGAGTAATTGAGTGATTATTAGATTTCTGTGTGATTCTGTGTGATTAATTTTTAGATTTCTTTGTGACTGAGAGCTTTACCCCCTTGACCCCCACCGGGGCTTTGCCCCTGGACCCCCGGCCGTGAGGGGCGATAGCACCGCTTGCTTCACAATCACTTTTTATCCAGTTCTAAAATAACTCTAGTGACAACCTTGGTCACATGCTTTCATTTTTTTTACCCCGATACAGATTAACACCTTCAGGACCATCGTCGTCAACACCTATCATCTCCTGCTTCTCCTGGCGTATCGATTCCACTCCTACTACCACAGTCTGCCCACAGACCTCAGGGATAACACTCACCCCAGCCGCATCTTTAGTAAGTTTCAGTTCGTTGTAGTAAATCCAGATTTTAAATCCGATGTTGTCCCCACATCACTTTCACAGCTATTGCCCTTACCCCCTCCTCCACCTTGCCCTATTGGGCGCATCTTCCTCCTTCAAACCCAACCCTTCTTCTCTCCTCCACCACTCGCTTCTTCCATGTCTTCTTTGGTTGCCCCTTCCCCTCTGACCATCTACCTGAAACACAAGCTCTTTTCTCAAAACATGATCAACATCCCTCCTCAACACATATCCATACTAATGCACTCCATTCACCTTTGCCATCTGAGCCACCGCTTCTTCCTCCAAACCCAACATCTGCATCAAATCCTCCCTGGTATCCTCTTCATATCTCTCAGAAGCTTCCTCTGTCCTTTACCTACTAACAGAAAGTTTACCTATTTTGCTGAGTGGCAAAGTCTCTTCCTAATCTTGCATCAGTTTCCCTGAAGTGTTAGCAGATTTTAATCAATGTATGTAAATCATTCATTAGCTTACAATTGAAATCAGTGATTTGTTTTTAAATTGTTGATTTTAATTAAAAAAACAAAGAAAGACACTGACAAATTGGTTGACAGGACTAAAGTATGTAAAATCAAAGTTTTATTTTTTCCTGTTTTCTTAGTAAAAAAAATGTAAAATCAAAGGTTTGGGTGTTTAATGTGGTTATTGAGTTATATTAAATTTACCTCTTTACCTCAAAATTATGTGAATGTAGTAATGGTATTGATTGTAAAAAGCAATATTAAGCTATCATGATTGCGATAATGAAAACATACTTTATGGAAAGTTTTATGGTCTGTCTGTTTTTTTTTCGGTGGGGTGGGGGAGCTAAGTAAAATTGGCTGTTATTGTGATCAGTAATGTTCCAGTATTCTGAATTGCACACCCAATTTTATTTTCCAGGTGTGGTCATCATTTGTTTGAGGAGTTTTCATGCCCTAGCTGAAGCCAAACTGCCACAAGAAGAGAACGGAGTAGAGTCCACATTCCCGTTGACCACCAATACGGTTAAATGGTAAGTTCAATGAAACGTTTGTACCACTTGTAGGGTAAAATGTCAAATCTGTCGACTAGTGTTATTTTACTTTATATTCAACATACTAAGAATCTTGCTATAGGAATGGCTAAGACTGTTGATCATGTGATAAAGTGTTACAGTTTCCCCTTCAGATCACTCGAGAAGTAAAGTTTGTTACACTCGGGGTAGATAGTAAATTGATAGCCCAAGTGTAACGCAATATTTCGCGGATACACAAACTATTGATAATTGACGTGTTAGGACTGTGTGTACTGTAAAGATCAGCAAAACACAAAAGTACTTCACGTGGCGCGAATTTTGTGCGTGGAATATGCAACATGCATGTACACTAACACACACGCGCGCACATCGAACGTCCCTGGTGGTGCGCACCAAGGAGTTGGTGGGGCGCTTATTCCATATTTGGGCCAAAAATAATGTCTTTTTCAGAGAAAAATACATCTTTGCTGTTTCTTTAGTTAAATAGTTTCTGATGTGGAATATAAAGCGAATAATCACCTTTTGGTTTCAGGCGACGAGACGTCCTATCACTTCCTCAGCGATCTGGATGTATACACTATCTTTCCTCAGCTTTACTTCAGAAAGATAGCTACATCCAGATCGCCATGGAAGTGATAGATCGTCCCATCACCTTCACCAACGGTAATTATTTGCTTAAAGACACTATATAACATTGTGGAAGACCCGTTTAAAAATTGTCAAATTTTGCTATTTGACATATCTGACAGTGTTTGAATAGACAAATAAACACCCTAGAACACAAAAGTTCAGACAGTTATGCTGTCACTGGTAAAAAAATGTACACATAGAAATTGTCACATGAATTATTCTCGGCCGATAGAAAAATCTACAACACAGCAGTCTATGGGTAAAAACTGGAGTGGTCTCTCAATGAGTTTTACTCTTTTAAAGCACTTAATGATAATTTTGAACTGGATTTTTTCAGGGCTTCATTTTTAGACCTTATCAAAGACACTACTAGCATGGGGAATCATGTAGATTACATTTTTTTAAATGGAAACATTGTTATACAGTGCCTTTAATATTAAAGGGAAATGACAAGATGGGAACTAGTCCTCAATTTAGGATGCAATGCTCTCAGAATCAAGTATACTTTCTGCTGTGAAAATTTCATAGTCATACATTTCCTCCTTTTTGTAAATTATCATTAGAAAATGCTGTACTATATTTGTTGTGCAGCTTTCAATAGGACCAATTTCGATGAGGGACAGAGATTGATTTAAAACTGGTGAATTAATGCTTGTTTCTCCTCAAATAAACAAATTCAAGACAAATCCTTCCAGCCTGATTGTTCACTCCAGCCAGTGTATATTTGGTACATGTTTCATCTCATTTGGTTCTTGAGGCATTTTGTACTTTTCCCAATCACGTCACTGCCCTTTTTAAGTCTTTTTTACCATGAAAACAATGTGAAAATAAGATTACATTTTGAATGAAAATATGATTGGTGATATGGGTAGTTTCCCAACTGATTTTTAACATGATCACTAGCCAGAAGAGTCAAGTAATTCTGTGGGTATTGCATGGACTAATGTTGTAGTAGCTGTTCCTTCATTATCAAATACAAACAAAATTCTACCCCACACCCTAAAAAAGAAAAGGAAAACATGTGAAGGTTTGTCACCTGTAAGGTAACACATTTCCGCTCCATTTTACATTCATGTCATTTTTTTTCTTTTTCTCCTTGACAGGCTTGGTCTGAAGGCTTTTCACTCCAAGCTGAGGTGCCACCAGGCCATGTACAAACCTCTCCTGAAACTGGTCAAGAAACACAAGAGAAAGGCCGCCCTGAAAGTGGTAAGAAAATTTTTTTTGACTGCATCGCTCATTGACTTTTTACTTTCAAATCTTGCCCATATTTTGAGACAATTTTTGCGAAAATCAGACATACCGTTACAATGCTGCACAACATTTTATAAGACTTTGTGTACAAAATCAATGCAAATTGTTTTTTCAGCTGAAAATCATAAATGTATGAATATTTTTGCTATTACTGATTCAAATTGATTAATTTGATGCTGTTTATGATCACAATAGTGTCACCGATAAATTTCCTAAAAACACAAACAATAGAAAATAAAACGTTGAAAAACCATAGAAATACATAAGAAATTCACGAAACAATAAAATACATGAGAAATTAATTCTGATACAACAATTATTTTTTTGTAGATGATTGTTAAAAATGTCAGAATATTTTCACCAAAAATTAGCATTCTACTAGCCATTTTAAGTGGGCTATAACAGGGCTCGACACTAGCACTTGCCCGCTTGCCCGGGGCAAGTAATATTTCATGTGGGGCAAGTAAAAATTCCAAATGTTAAACTTTACTTGCCCGATTGTAATTGGGCAAGTAAAATTTTGATCATGAAATAAGCAAAATATGTCCATAAACAACGAAACTTAAAATAATAAATATGTGAAGCCTTATTCAGTGAGAAATCATCTTTAAATCTCAAGGTTAGTTTTGGGGATTTTGTTTTTATTTGAAACTTTATGGCTTTATGTGCCCCAAAGTCATAACCCTGCAATAAAAGATTCTGAATGTCTTTAGGTTTTTTTTTATTAACCCTTTGCCTCCGAGATTCTAAAAATCCCATAGAGTTAACACAGGACAGATCCGGTTCCCGTAGCCTACGGGTTAATTAATAAAGCTTTCAAATAAAAACAAAATCCCCAAAAGTTTTGGGCTTTAATGCTTTTTTCTATTGTTTATCGGGCAAGTAAATATTTCATTCCGGCAAGTAAAAATCTGAAAGTGATAATTTCACTTGCCCAACGGGCAAGTAGCCAAAAAAGTTAGTGTGGAGCCCTGGCTATAAGCGAACACATAATATTATTTGCTTAATTAATGACTTAAAAAAATTTAAAAATCCATTTTTTGAAAATATAACTACACAGTCTTGTAGTTTACAACCAGTTTTATGTGCATGCAAATTTTTGTGATGATCACGCGATCTGTGGCGGAGATCTGAAGGGGGAGGGGGGTCTAATTGACACCCCCCAGTAAAAACCTGGTCTGAAATAGCCCAGTTAAAGTAGGGTTAAGTGATGATTCAATATTGATTAACTCATCATCATTGAGGCCACCATACACTTTACTTTAAGTTGAATTTTCCCTGGCTGGACGTTATGATTGCGTACCAAATGATGTACTGTGTAGACAAACCTTTATGTTACTTAAAAAAAAAAAAATAGCTATAACTCTCAATGTGGCACTGGCGCAATTGTGCACCACAAATGATGGGGCTGAAAACTCAGATTTTGTGAACATAAACGCTGATAAAATTCAAACAGAAAGCATGTATGTATCATCGCAGACTGAATTTAAATTTTATACAGCTGTTAAACTAGTCTGACTGGCAGACCTGATTCATGCATCATCTAGTGAAAATCAAATACCTGGTGATCACAGCTTACAAGGTCAAAAACTTCCATCAGTGCAGTTGGTCGATTGTCATGCAATCTCTGCTACTGTCGGATTCTGCCAAATCTAAAATAAGTAGGTGAAAGCTACATCCAGTGTCTGAAACCTAGACTACCATTACAAAATACAACTTGAGCAATGGCTCAATTTCAAATGATTTATAGTTTATAATTCAAAAACTTTACAACGTATGAATCCCAAATTTTGAACACTGCATTTTATGTACCTATCTTTAGTTGGATCAAATCTGAGGGTAACGGTTTGGCATGCACATCAGAAACCTGGCCTTTAAAGGAAAGAAGGGACATTAACCATTTTGTAAATTCTCCACATCTGTACAGGGACAAGCCATGCTAGATGTCTTGGAGGAGACTACCAGCCCTGCCCTCCCTCAGGAATTCACCAAGATGCGTAGATGACATGGAAGAGGACTGACCTGCGTTACCATGGTGATCAGTATCCCGTTGGAAAAAGCTACAATAAAGATTCATCCTGCAAGAGTGAAAAGTGTGATATCTAAAAGACAACCTACAAACGTTACTGTCTGGGTGATTTTGGTGATGACAAAGTTTCTCTGAATTGCAAGAACTGCCCCTACATGTATGTACATTAGATTTGGTCGTTTGACCCATTCTGTTGATGTGTATATGAATATACATAAGGCAAAAAGTTTTCCAATGTAACTGGATCTTAAGACTTGTGTGTGAGATGATGTTGGTTTTACTTTACTGAAAGTTAGACTCAGGGCACACCAAAAATAGTAATTGTAGGTTGATAAGGAGGGTCAAAATTTGACTGTATTTGCATATTAAAAATAGTTTAATGATTTTATTTGCATGTACATGACTTAGTTTTATGTGTTTGATTCTATAATGACAACCAAAACAATAATCATATGATAGTTTGTGGTTGTATGAGAATGTATGGTGCTAATATAAGAAATATCATTTTGGAGTTTGGAAAATTAATAAATCCTTTAGTCATCACAATTCAGTTCATGTTTAAAAGTCAAATCTGGTTCAAAGTTTTAATCCCTACATGAAATTACATTTTGGGGGTTTTTGTAAGACACTATATAACACTGTGGAAGCCCCATTTAAAAAATTGTCAAACTTTGCTATCTGACATATCTGACAGTGTTTGAATGGACAAATAAACACCCTAGAACACAAAAGTTTAGACAATTATGCCGTCACCAGTAAAATATTACAGATGAAAATCGGCACATGAATTAATTCTCAGCTGAAGAAAATTCTGCCACACAGTACTCTATGGGGGAGAACTGGAATGGTTGCTCAATGATTTTCACTTTTTAATAGTACTGAATATAATGACATACCCTTGTATCTCAATGTTTAGGAGAGCAAAAACAAACAAACATGGCTGCCTACTCTTATGTGATTCATTAGCTCACTGGTACATACTGCAGCATGCGTTATTACAATAAATGATAATACACACATGTAGTCCATCTTAATCCATTGTTGAGTACAATGGACGTCTAGCAAGTCGTTCGCATATATTATGCATCAAAGGGCCAGGCTGGGGCCTGTTTCATAAAGCTGTGCGTAAAGTTAAGCTAACATTACTTTACAAGTGCCAAGTAAAATGCCCACGGTTTTTCATGTCTGATTAGTATGATTAATGTCAATAAGATTTTTGCCCAAATATACAGTTTGCATTGAAATGCTTGTTGAATTGTTAAAAGAGTATGAATGATAATCTATGTTTGCATATTGGAAACATAAGCAGGTGTGATTTCAATAGTTTGAGAATCACTCTTGGCTTGTCATATTTCAAGTTGTGTGCAAAGTCACGCGTAACTTACGAACAGCTTTATGAATCAGGCCCCTGGTCTTGTTTGCAAAATACAAGAATGTGGTTTTGAGCTTCATGTTTATAAAATCCCATGGCGTGGCACGATTTGGTAAAAAGCATGACATGAAGAGTTTACACTGTAATGGGATTGCTGCAATTCAAATCGTTACGGTGTATTCATCTTTGAGACTGAGTTATTAAATTTGGACGGAAGAAAAATTTGTTTTTCTTGGTACAAGATTACATACGTGTACATGTATTCATTTTCACCGCAAATCAAGATAACAAGGTTTTGGCACCCCAGCGGCACGTAACACATTCACAAACAGGCTAGAGGCCAACAGACCAATTTACTACTTTTAGGCGTACCTTTTATAGAAAGGTTGCATCTACAGTGTGTCTCAAAAATAATTGTGCAAGTCAAAAGCACCCTCTTCTGTAATGACAAAATACTTGTCTTGTGACTCATGTTTACATCATCATCAACGGCAAAGTCTTAGCTTTTAAATGCCATTTGTTTTGTTAAATTTGCTTGTTTTAATCTTGAGATATTTTGTAAGCAACAAAAGGGAGGAATCACAATTGTGCCACTTTTACAAGGGACTGTAGTAAAAGTGGCACAATTGTGATTTTACCCTTTAATTTGTATTTCAATACATGTAACTCAAAATCAAAACGAGCAAATTGAATAAAACTAATGGTGTTTGAAAGCTAAGACTATGCCCTTGACATTGATGTGAGCATCATGTCACAAGAGTATTTGGTAATTGTCAAAGAGGGTAGTTTTCACTTGCACAATTTTTTTGAGGCATATTGTAGTAACAACCTAATGGCTTGCCCGAGGCTTGCCTGACATCTCAACAACTAATGTATGCAATTTGGATTCAAAGTATTGAAATATTTTCATTATAAACACGTTTGTAGTATTGCTTGCTACTAGGCTCCCAAGGCAAAAAAAATTGATAAAAGTGAATATGATTACTAAACTGGTCTATAAGGTCTAAGGTAATGTCTATAAAACAGTCATTTACTTGAAATAAATGAGCAAAAACCTTTCAGAGTAGTGTGTATAAAGTTGTAGGCAAGAGTGGTATTTATTAACATGTTGTCCAGTGTTGAAATGTCAGAATACTTGAAAAAAAATAAATAACATGAGAATATATGTATCTGTGTGGTACAGCATTGCTTATTTGAGTGATAAATGTAGTCAAATGTAGTCTGTGTTTAGCATCCTGCACAAAATATAAAACAGCTCTTGATACCAGAAGGTTATTACAGGTTTTCCCGGTCATTTTCACACGTTTTGCATTCCATTTGTTAGCCACATCATTCAGTTTCAAGTGAAATAGAATGAACCGTGATACAAATCAGTCGTTTTATTCAAATTGACATTCGATGTCATTATAAAGCATTCGGTTTCTCAAAGACTGTAGTCCAATTACAAGCCGTACAATGTGCTTTCATTTTCACATGGTTAAAAAATGTGGTTATTCACGCATTCATATTCAAGAATGTGCAACCATGTTATGAAATGCACATATTTATTTTCAAGTCACCTAATGATACGTGTACTTCCTGGCTATGAATATCTACTGGCGTAGCGTACACACACACACACACACACACACAAACACAAACACACACACACACACACACACACACACACAACACAACACACACACACTATATATAATACAGATAGATATATAGATATATAGATAATAGATATAGATATTTACAGATAGATACATATATACATAAAATAGGATGAGTATATATATATATGTGTGTGTGTGTGTGTGTGTGTGTGTGTGTGTGTGTGTTTCTGTTTATGAGTGGTTAAAGGCAAGGTTCACCCTGACATCAAGTTGGTTTTAATAAAAGCAAAACAATGAGGGGAACAT
>JZLH01S0223674.1:44140-64509 GCA_001188425.1 Eucidaris tribuloides
ACGCAATATTTCGCGGATACACAAAACTATTATAATTGACGTGTTAGGAACTGTGTGTACTGTAAAGATCAGCAAAACACAAAAGTACTTCACGTGCGGATTTTGTGCGTGGAATATGCAACATGCATGTACACTAACACACACGCGCGCACATCGAACGTCCCTGGTGGTGCGCACCAAGGAGTTGGTGGGGCGCTTATTCCATATTTGGGCAAAAATAATGTCTTTTTTCAGAGAAAAATACACTTTGCTGTTCTTTAGTTAAATAGTTTCTGATGTGGAATTATAAGAAACGTAATAATCACCTTTTGGTTTCAGCGACGAGACGTCCTATCACTTGCTCAGCGATCTGGATGTATACACTATCTTTCCTCAGCTTTACTTCAGAAAATAGCTACATCCAGTCAGTCGCCATGGAAGTGATAGAGCCGTCCCATCCCTTCACCAACGTAATTATTTGCTTAAAGACACTATATAACATTGTGGAAGACCGTTTAAAAATTGTCAAATTTTGCTATTTGACATATCTGACAGTGTGTTTGAATAGACAAATAAACACCTAGAACACAAAAGTTCAGACAGTTATGTGTCACTGGTAAAAAAATGTACACTAGAATTGTCACATGAATTATTCTCGGCCGATAGAAAAATCTACAACACAGCAGTTATGGGTAAAACTGGAGTGGTCTCTCAATGAGTTTTACTCTTTAAAGCACTTAATGATAATTTTGAACTGATTTTTCAGGGCTTCATTTTAGACCTATCAAAGACACTACTAGCATGGGGAATCGATGTAGATTACATTTTTTTAAATGGAAATACATTGTTATTACAGTGCCTTTAATATTAAAGGGAAATGACAAGATGGAACTAGTTCCATTTAGGATGCAATGCTCTCAGAATCAAGTATACTTTCTGCTGTGAAAATTTCATAGTCATACATTCCTCCTTTTTGTAAATTATCATTAGAAAATGCTGTAACTATATTGTTGTGCAGTTTCAATAGGACCAATTTCGATGAGGGACATGGAGATTGATTTAACTGGTGAATTAATGCTTGTTTCTCCTCAAATAAACAAATCAAGACAAATCCTTCCAGCCTGATTGTTCACTCAGCCAGTGTATATTTGGTACATGTTTCATCTCATTTTGGTTTGAGGCTTTTGTACCTTTTCCCAATCACGTCACTGCCTTGTTTAAGTCTTTTTACCATGAAAACAATGTGAAAAAATAAGATTACATTTTGAATGAAAATATGATTGGTGATATTGGGTATTTCCCAACTGATTTTTAACATGATCACTAGCAGAAGAGTCAAGTAATTCTGTGGGTATTGCATGGAATAATGTTGTAGTAGCTGTTCCTTCATTATCAATACAAACACAAATTCTACCCCAACACCTAAAAAAGAAAAGGAAAACATGGGAAGGTTTGTTCACCTGTAAGTAACACATTTCCGCTCATTTTACATTCATGTCATTTTTTTTTCTTTTTCTCCTTGACAGGCTTGGTCTGAAGGCTTTTCACTCCAAGCTGATGGCCACCAGGCCATGTACAACCTCTCCTGAAACTGGTCAAAACAAGAAACCCCAAAGTAGTGTGAAGAAAATTTTTTTTGACTCGCATCGCTCATTGACTTTTTATTTCAAATTTCCATATTTTGAGACAATTTTTGCGAAAATCAGACATACCGTTACATGTGCAAACATTTTATAAGACTTTGTGTACAAAATAATGCAAATTGTTTTTTCAGCTGAAATCATAAAATGTATGATATTACTGATTCAATTGATTAATTTGGATGCTGTTTATGATCACAATAGTGTCACCGATAAATTCCTAAAAAACAAAACAATAGAAAATAAAACGTTGAAAACCATAGAAATACATAAGAAATTCACGAAACAATAAAATACATGAGAAATTAATTCTGATACAACAATTATTTTTTTGTAGATGATTGTTAAAAATGTCAGAATATTTTCAACCAAAAATTAGCATTCTACTAGCATTTTAAGTGGGCTATAACAGGGCTCGCACTAGCACTTGCCCGCTTGCCCGGGGGCAAGTTAATATTTCATGTGGGCAAGGTAAAATTCCAAATGTTAAACTTTTCTTGCCCGATGTTATTGGGCAAGTAAATTTTGATCATGAAATAAGCAAAATATGTCAAAAAATTAAAACAACGAAACTTAAAATATAATATGTGAAGCCTATTCAGTGAGAAATCATCTTTAAATCTCAAGGTTAGTTTTGGGGATTTTGTTTTTATTTTGAAACTTTATGGCTTTATGTGCCCCAAAGTCATAACCCTGCAATAAAAATTCTGAATGTCTTTAGGTTTTTTTTTTATTAACCCTTTGCCTCGAGATTCTAAAAATCCCATAGAGTTAACACAGGACAGATCCGGTTCCCTGTCGCCTACGGGTAATTAATAAAGCTTTCAATAAAAACAAAATCCCAAAGTTTTGGGCTTTAATGCTTTTTTCTATTGTTTATCGGGCAAGTAAATATTTCATTCCGGCAAGTAAAAATCTGAAAGTGATAATTTCACTTGCCCACGGGCAAGTAGCCAAAAAAGTTAGTGTGGAGCCTGGCTATAAGCGAACACATAATATTATTGCTTATTAATGACTTAAAAAAATTTAAAATCCATTTTTGAAAATATAAACTACACAGTCTTGTAGTTACAACCAGTTTTATGTGCATGCAAATTTTTGTTAGATGATCACGCGATCTGTGGCGGAGATCTGAAGGGGAGGGGGGTCTAATTGACACCCCCCAGTAAAAACCTGGTCTGAAATAGCCAGGTTAAAGTAGGGTTAAGTTGATGATTCAATATTGATTAACTCATCATCATTGAGGCACCATACACTTTACTTTAAGTTGAATTTTCCCTGGCTGGACGTTATGATTGCGTACCAAATGATGTACTGTGTAGACAAAACCTTTATGTTCTTAAAAAAAAAAAAATGCATAAACTCTCAAGTGGCACTGGCGCAATTGTGCACCACAAATGATGGGCGTGAAAACTCAGATTTTGTGAACATAACGCTGATAAAATTCAAACAGAAAGCATGTATGTATCATCGCAGACTGAATTTTAAAATTTATACAGCCTGTTAAACTAGTCTGACTGGCAGACCTGATTCATGCATCATCTAGTGAAATCAAATACACTGGTGATCACAGTTACAAGGTCAAAAATTCCATCAGTGCAGTGTCGATTGTCATGCAATCTCTGCTACTGTCGGATTCTGCCAAATCTAAAATAAGTAGGTGAAGCTACATCCAGGTCTGAAAACCTAGACTACCATTACAAATACAACTTGGCCAAGCTCAATTTCAAATGATTTATAGTTTATAATTCAAAAACTTTACAAGTATTGAATCCAAATTTTGAACACTGCATTTTATGTACCTATCTTTAGTTGATCAAATCTGAGGTAACGGGTTTGGCATGCACATCAGAAACCGGCCTTTAAGGAAAGAAGGACATTAACCATTTTGTAAATTCTCCACATCTGTACAGGGACAAGCCATGCTAGAATGTCTTGGAGGAGACTTCCAGCCTGCCCTCCCTCAGGAATTTCACCAAGATGCGTAGATGACATGGAAGAGGACTGACCTGCGTTACCATGGTGATCAGTATCCCGTTGGAAAAAGCTACAATAAAGATTCATCCTGCAAGAGTGAAAGTGTGATAATCTAAAAGACAACCTACAAACGTTACTGTCTGGTGATTTTGGTGATGACAAAGTTTCTCTGAATTGCAAGAACTGCCCTACATGTATGTACATTAGATTTGGTCGTTTGACCCATTCTGTTGATGTGTATATTGAATATACATAAGGCAAAAAGATTTTCCAATGTAACTGGATCTTAAGACTTGTGTGTGAGATGATGTTGGTTTTACTTTACTGAAAGTTAGACTCAGGGCACACAAAAATAGTAATTGTAGGTTGTAAGGAGGGTCAAATTTGACTGTATTTGCATATTAAAAATAGTTTAATGATTTTATTTGCATGTACATGACTTAGTTTTATGTGTTTGATTCTATAATGACAACCAAAACAATAATCATATTGATAGTTTGTGGTTGTATGAGAATGTATGGTGCTAATTAAGAAATATCATTTTGGAGTTTGGAAAATTAATAAATCCTTTAGTCATCACAATTCAGTTCATGTTTAAAAGTCAAATCTGGTTCAAAGTTTTAATCCCTACATGAAATTACATTTTGGGGGTTTTTGTAAGACACTATATAACACTGTGGAAGCCCATTTAAAAAATTGTCAAACTTTGCTATCTGACATATCTGACAGTGTTTGAATGGACAAATAAACACCTAGAACACAAAAGTTTAGACAATTATGCCGTCACCAGTAAAATATTACAGATGAAAATCGGCACATGAATTAATTCTCAGCTGAAGAAAATTCTGCCACACAGTACTCTATGGGGGAGAACTGGAATGGTTGCTCATGATTTTCACTTTTTAATAGTATGAATATAATGACATACCCTTGTATCTCAATGTTTAGGAGAGCAAAACAAACAAACATGGCTGCCTACTCTTATGTGATTCATTAGCTCACTGGTACATACTGCAGCATGCGTTATTACAATAAATGATAATACACACATGTAGTCCATCTTAATCCATTGTTGAGTACAATGGACGTCTAGCAAGTCGTTCGCATATATTATGCATCAAAGGGCCAGGCTGGGGCCTGTTTCATAAAGCTGTGCGTAAAGTTAAGCTACACATTACTTTACAAGTGCCAAGTAAAATGCCCACGGTTTTTCATGTCTGATTAGTATGATTAATGTCAATAAGATTTTTGCCCAAATATACAGTTTGCATTGAAATGCTTGTTGAATTGTTAAAAGA
This sequence comes from Eucidaris tribuloides, assembly GCA_001188425.1. Taxonomy (NCBI): domain Eukaryota; kingdom Metazoa; phylum Echinodermata; class Echinoidea; order Cidaroida; family Cidaridae; genus Eucidaris; species Eucidaris tribuloides. Next base: position 49,035 of record JZLH01S0223674.1, read on the forward strand.
GTATGAATGATAATCTATGTTTGCATATTGGAAACATAAGCAGGTGTGATTTCAATAGTTTGAGAATCACTCTTGGCTTGTCATATTTCAAGTTGGTGTGCAAAGTCACGCGTAACTTACGAACAGCTTATGAATCAGGCCCCTGGTCTTGTTTGCAAAATACAAGAATGTGGTTTTGAGCTTCATTTTATAAATCCCATGGCGTGGCACGATTTGGTAAAAAGCATGACATGAAGAGTTTACACTGTATGGGATTGCTGGCAATTCAAATCGTTACGGTGTATTCATCTTTGAGGACTGAGTTATTAAATTTGGACGGAAGAAAAATTTGTTTTTCTTGGTACAAGATTACATACGTGTACATGTATTCATTTTCACCGCAAATCAAGATAACAAGGTTTTGGCACCCAGCGGCACGTAACACATTCACAAACAGGCTAGAGGCCAACAAGACCAATTACTACTTTTAGGCGTACCTTTTATAGAAAGGTTGCATCTACAGTTGTGTCTCAAAATAATTGTGCAAGTCAAAAGCACCCTTTCTGTAATGACAAAATACTTGTCTTGTGACTCATGTTTACATCATCATCAACGGCAAAGTCTTAGCTTTTAAATGCCATTTGTTTTGTTAAATTTGCTTGTTTTAATCTTGAGATATTTTGTAAGCAACAAAAGGGAGGAATCACAATTGTGCCACTTTTACAAGGGACTGTAGTAAAAGTGGCACAATTGTGATTTTACCCTTTAATTTGTATTTCAATACATGTAACTCAAAATCAAAACGAGCAAATTGAATAAAACTAATGGTGTTTGAAAGCTAAGACTATGCCCTTGACATTGATGTGAGCATCATGTCACAAGAGTATTTGGTAATGCTCAAAGAGGGTAGTTTTCACTTGCACAATTTTTTGAGGCATATTGTAGTAACAACCTAATGGCTTGCCCGAGGCTTGCCTGACATCTCAACAACTAATGTATGCAATTTGGATTCAAAGTATTGAAATATTTTCATTATAAACACGTTTGTAGTATTGCTTGCTACTAGGCTCCCAAGGCAAAAAAATTGATAAAGTGAATATGATTTACTAAACTGGTCTATAAGGTCTAAGGTAATGTCTATAAAACAGTCATTTACTTGAAATAAATGAGCAAAACCTTTCAGAGTAGTGTGTATAAAGTTGTAGGCAAGAGTGGTATTTTATTAACATGTTGTCCAGTGTTGAAATGTCAGAATACTTGAAAAAAATAAATAACATGAGAATATATGTATCTGTGTGGTACAGCATTGCTTATTTGAGTGATAAATGTAGTCAATGTAGTCTGTGTTTAGCATCCTGCACAAAATTATAAACAGCTCTTGATACAGAAGGTTATTACAGGTTTTCCCGCGTCATTTTCACACGTTTTGCATTCCATTTTGTTAGCCACATCATTCAGTTTCAAGTGAAATAGAATGAACGTGATACAAATCAGTCGTTTTATCAAATTGACATTCGATGTCATTATAAAGCATTCGGTTTCTCAAAGACTGTAGTCCAATTACAAGCCGTACAATGTGCTTTCATTTTCACATGGTTAAAAAATGTGGTTATTCACGCAGTTCATATTCAAGAATGTGCAACCATGTTATGAAATGCACATATTTATTTTCAAGTCACCTAATGATACGTGTACTTCCTGGCTATGAATATCTACTGGCGTAGCGTACACACACACACACACAACACACACAAACACAAACACACACCACACACACCACACACACACACAAACACAACACACACACCACTATATATAATACAGATAGATATATAGATATATAGATAATAGATATAGATATTTACAGATAGATACATATATACATAAAAATGGATGAGTATATATATATATTATGTGTGTGTGTGTGTGTGTGTGTGTGTGTGTGTGTGTTTCTGTTTATGAGTGGTTAAAGGCAAGTTCACCCTGACATCAAGTTGGTTTTAATAAAAGCAAAACAATGGGGGAACATATTAATGAAAGTTTGGCGAAAATCCACCAAAGAATAACAGAGTTATGAGGTTTCAAAGTTTCAATTTGTGACGTCACATGCGAGCAGCTCCAACATGTCATGTAATAAAAATTCCATAAATTGCCACTTTTTAATGGTTCATGATATCTGTATGCGTTTTTTCATGGAAGCATGTGTGAAATAATGTTTCTGATAATATATTGAATGCGCAGGTAAAATCATTTTCAAATTTATGAGAAAATGGCACTTTTATGGAATTTAGATCACATGACATATGGGGAGCTGCTCGCATGTGACGTCAGAAATTTAAAACTTTGAAACCTCATAACTCTGTTATTTCTTTGGTGGATTTTCGCAACTTTCATTAATATGTCTTCTCTCATTATTCTGCTTTTACTAAAACCAACTTGATGTCAGGGTGAACCTTGCCTTTAAGAAAGAGGACATTAACTTTAAATCCTTGAAAAGGTAGCAGGTCATTATCGCTATACAACATTAACGTTAACTTTCTCAACCGATGATATGATATACGGTATATGCACACACACACACACACACACACAACACACACACACACACACACACAACACACACACACACAGTCTCACACACACACACACACATATCACTTTCTCCTTAAAATATTGAGAGAGGAAGAAAAATGATTTCAGAATAGAAAAACAAAACAAAGATTACATCAACAAAGTAAATGGGGACAAGGTTTTTAAATAGAACTTCTAATTTAAAAGCAATAAACAGATTACACGTAAATGAAAAAGAAACTGTAAAATCGAGCGCAGATAACCTCTTGACCTATCGATTTGAAATTGAATAATGAATACCTGAATATATTTTTTTACAAAATGAATGAGGCAAGTGTGTTTATGAAAAGCAAAACTGATAACTTGAAAACATCCAACTTGAAATTGAAAATTCATTTTGTCCAGATTCATCAAACGAGTTGAATTAGAATATTGATAAGTTAAAATGAGTAAAAAAGTTGTGAAAATGACCAGGAAAACCTATACTAAATCCCAATGTATTCACTGGTTTTCAAGATTAGGGGCACACTTGAACCTGATTAAGGTTTCTGTGAGATGAGAATTTTTCCCAGATATTAATGTATGTTCTGTGAATCCACATTTCTAGAAATAAAACAAAAAGTTTTAGGCAAGTATTCAAGAGATAAGAGTTTTCATATATTTGAATAAATTTGTATGTTGCACTCTGTAGATGGCAACTGGGCTTACATCCAAGATGTCACAGCTAAATAATACAGGTACACTGTACTGCCCCCCCCCCCATGACAAAAGGGCATAACTGACATTTTGGTGTTTTGGAGATATTGAGCAAAATGTATTTTGTTCAACTCATAAAGCCCTATTCAGTGTCCTTTTAACAAGCAGATTATGAAACAAAGGGACACTTCTAATTAATATATTTTTTTTGTTCTGCATGTTTCACATGATGTAGAATCCTCTACACCATATAACTCAATTTTGAAAAAATGTCAGTTATGCCCTTTTGTCATGGGGGCAGTATGCATCCTGAACGGCTTAACCATCAAACGTTCAATATTGGAGTTTTTAGAATTATTCTACATTTACCGAATCCACAGTAATGTCTGGGAAAACTTTTTAACCTGTTCTCGCCCCCCCCCCATGACAAAAGGGCATAACTGATATTTTGGTGTTTTGGAGATATTGAGCAAAATGTATTTTGTTCAACAGGTAAAGCCCGATTCAGTGTCCTTTTAACAAGCAGATTATGAAACAAAGGGACACTTCTAATTAATATTTACGTATTTTAATTTTGTATGTGTGTGTGTGTGTATGGGATATGATATAGAGAACTGACATACAGGGAGGGGTGGTATGAAACTTTGCAACAACACTCGCAATCTTGTATCAATTGCAGCATCACAAGCAACAGAACAACAACACATAAGGCCAATTATACAACAACACTGTGATTATTATAGTTATATTTCCATTCACATAAGTTGTGTATACTTTACATATGTCAACATATATTCATATTTCTTATTACAAAATATTAAGTAGCTTCCTTTATCCACATGGTTACCAGTGGTGTATGGTGTTTTTAGAGAAGTCATTACTATCACTTCTCGGCAACTAATTAAAATTAACCATAATTACGAATTTGGTGAAAACACTGAAATATGGTTTGCCTAACTATGGAATAATTTTCTTAAAGTAAATGATATAACTGTGTATGTTATAAACACTTTATAAACAAAATTTTAGCAAACAAAATTCTGATAACATTATTTTTTTTATACTAATCATACTTGAACATAGTGGCAGGAATATAAGGGATTAAACAGGATGGATGGTAAATTTGTCAAGCAAACTTAACAGAGAACAAATAAATGATATTATGGAGGGATACATGATCATGAAAATATATCTGATCATGAAATAATCTATATATGATCATGAACTATATATACTGTATATATTATGATGAAAATATTATCACAAAAATGGCAGGATAACAAAACTGTCCAAAAAAATTAACATTTAACAAAACAAAGGCAGGAGTGACTTGCCTACACCACAATTACAAAAGTATAAGATGACCGTCACCATAGAAACAGGACCAGCCTAATTCCTATAGGAAAAAAAAAACACAAATCAACATAAAATGAAAAACAAACTTCCAACAAAATTGATTAAACACATACTAATTAAACAATAAATAAAACGAAACCCACAATCTGCGGACTGATTTTCATTCTCCTATGAAATTTACATTTGGTTAAATCAATACAGGCAGGCTATGAGTTAATACTGCTGAACTGATTACAAAATACATTTAGTATGAGAGGCCAGCTCCCGATTGTGCAATATACTTCATTGAAAATATGGAGAGAGAGTATTTATTAATTTGTGATTTTTTTTTTTTTGATAGGTGAATATATTATTTCAACTGACTGGCTTCAGTTTTAACTTTCAGTTAAGAAAGGGGGAACTGTTTACTTATTTATTTGTATCTTTTTTGTTTGAATATTTCAAATAGATGGATTCTCATAATGATCCTAAATGAACATTATGCAGTTAGCAAAATATGCATATTATAAGTGGCATGAATTATTTGCAAAATATATTTCATATTTCCCCATTGTTACCAATAATTGCTCCTTACATTTCAAAATAAACTTTTGATGAAACTGTTAATCACTAATTATTCATGCATGTTGCATTCAAATAATGCAAATGAGATTTTGTTGTTGTTACAAATGGTTCAATTTGTTGAAAATGAGGAACACAGGTGATGTACGAATAATCACAATAAAATTACTCAAACTGAAACGACATGTAGAATTAGAAAGAAAAAGAAACCTCTCCATATGATCAATATAATTTATGTGTTGAAACAAAGCAACAAAATTAACCAAAACAACAAATTAAGCATCAGTCATACAATAATAAATTGGTTTTGAGTTTGGATTATTGTATGTGATTTGAGCATAATTTTGTCACACTGTGTAAAACAAAAATCAAGAATGGTGTAGCACCACCACTGGCGAAACTTGGGGAAAATGTCCCCAGTATGTAATATATACCACAAAAATGATACACCTGTCTACAAGTTAACAAATATAATACAATTTTTTTTAACATCAACTGCTTGATAACTGATTTACATAACAAAGTATGCATAATTAGATTTCTACAAGCTATTACATACACCCATCCAAGGACATGACTGATGTCTTTAAATATGGTGACAATGGAGTGTACAAATTAATAATTTCACATATACAGTGAAACCTGTCTATACTGGCCATCTAAGGGAAACAAAACAAAATGAGGCCTTTATAGAAATATGAAAACGAGTGTCAAGTCCAAACATACATTTACAGGTGTGAATTTCCAGTCATCATTAATGATAAATCTCAGAAAAATAAAACCAGTGCACCCTTTTTGTGCACAGATTTTGTAAAATCAATAAATACAAATTTCAGATCAAAATCACTGAAGTGTAGAGTACAAAAATCAACCGACTTTTTCTTGTCATCGTAGATGAAGGAAAACAAAGTGCCACGTCAGTATATTTTTATCAAACTCATTTTAACTGTCAAAATTTATCTGGTGAATCCCAAACTTTATCATTGTTTGATGCATGATAATTGATTGCAGTAAATATACAATGAACATGCTGTGAATATTATGTAACCAAAGAAAAATTGTTAAGAAAATAATATGCATCTGTGTTTGAGAATAAACATAATTTAAACCTCTAATCATTTCGTTAATTTAATACTTTAACTTTCAACAAGAATCTTATGATTTCATTAGACCATAAACAGAGACACAGGTGAAAGTTTTTTTCACATGTTTAGTAAATTAAATATAAGTTTATCAGATAGAGATCATACTCATTGATCATAATGATTACACAAATATAGCACCAGGCAATTTAACTTTGTATTTTTAAAATATATATGTAACAAAATATGTTTGTTTGGTCATATGCAATGGCCTCAGTGTAACACATACTCTTAATTAGTGTAACATTTGTATTTAATTCAAATATTTAGTACATATACAGTCTCATTTTCTATATATCAACAGCTAGCTGTGAAAAGATAAATACATATTTATGAATTTGTAACATTTTATTCATTCTGAAAAAAAGACTTGCTATGATAAATGTAGTCCAAATATCATTATACCAATTCACCACAAATTAAGTTATATGTTATAATTCCTCAATAAATAATTCATTGTTACAGAAATCTCCCCCTCCCAAGTAGGCATGATGTTAACCTAAATGACAATAAAAAAACAGACAAACAAATGTACAAAGTTCAACAATTTCGCCATTGTATAAAGCACAAACTGCGTGAAGTTTGATACAGTACTCAAGTGTGGTGTTGGTAAATATTTACGGTTTACAACTTAGAGTGGCATGTAGTGAATTTACAATTGTATCTAAAAATTACTTTAATTTGTTCATTTTGCATATAAACCAAACACCAACAGTAGCATGATATGGATCAGAGCCACATACCTCAAAATTTAACAACATGAATTGAAATTTGACATCATGGCGAGAAAACTCTTGCGTACAAACATTCCTTGTCATCAACTAACCAAAAAATTAAGCGCAAATCTACCATTGATTGGAATGTGTTAAAGAAACATCCACCGTTTACTTGACGCATAATACCGCATATTTCATGGAATTTATGGAATGTCTGTACATAATTGTGAAATGTATTGTTTTGTATGTTGCATTCCGTCAATTAGGATAAAGGTATCCCTGTGGAAAGTGTAACCTGTTGGCTACGTGAACCGGATGTGTCCTGTGTTAACTCTATGGGATTTTCAGAATCTCGGAGGCAACGGGTTAATATCCAGATTTGTAAACTTCAATCATAATTCTACATTTCCACTTTTATTTGAAAACAGGCATTGTTAATTAGCACGGCAGTTGCCTTGGCAACTCCAGTCGCTAGCCCTCTATTTCTAAAGCTTGCCCGACAGTGCAATATGGCATGTACTACAGTGTATTCATATTGTATGTTTGAATTAACTATGACTTAGGGTATCAATACCTCTATTCCTGTTGTTGTATGTACATTACAACTCTCGAGTTTTCTGCTATATTGGGTGGCCCAAAAAGAATGCTACACCTGCGATCGCTAATTTCTTCAACATCATCTGCAATATGTCATTGTTTTTTGTTTCAGTGGTTAGAACATACTTTTTCCAACAATATGGATACCATGATCATTGATTTTGAGCAATTCGTTTGGATCCTGCGGCCATTTTTTCGAGGCAATGCTGTTTTTCAAATTTGCCAATTTTTCATCAGCGACGGTCATCGGAACACCAAGATATTCTCACAACTCAGCGTGCCATAACAGACAAACCGCGATGACAATGGGAGATGTAGCTCACATCGTCTTCCTTATCAAAGCGAGGGCAATCCTGCGTCTGTCTCGATGGAGCTTTTTCTTTTGCACGCCGTAACGCAAGAATATGTTAGTGTTCTGATGATAGCTAGAGTTGAAAAAATAGCAAATTTAGGAAATTAGATTGCCTCAGAAAAATAGCCCTAAGATCCAAACACCTCAATCAAAATCAATGATCATGGTATTATTTTGTCGGAAAAAGAATGTTCTAACCCATGAAATAATCACCAATGATATTTTGTGGATGATGTTGAAGAAATTAATGATCGCAAGTGTAGCATTCTTTCTGGGCCACCCTGTATTGGTCAAAAGGCAGTATTGGCATTTTGTCACTTTTGTTTGAATTTACCACATGAACAAAATTAACCCGTTGGCTACGGGAACCGGATCTGTCCTGTGTTAACTCTATGGGATTTTCAGAATCTCGGAGGCAATGGGTTAACTTGAATATACAGTGCCAATTTTTTGATTGAGTGAATTCTCAGTAAGATGAAGAAGACTCAGACCATGTATGCTTCATTTTATAGAAGAAATATAATTGAGCAAAAGTCACAATAGAAGTTCTTGCAATTATAAGCCATGGACAATCGCTTGGACACTTGCATTGCGGTGATTATTATACATGTATATTTCTGATCTAAACCCAAACACGATCATACTCGTACAAAATTGTTACAGAAGTAATAAGCCTGTATTCCCACAAAATAAACTCAATTTTGCACATCTATGGGTTTGTGAATTTGTAGATTATATTTGCACTTTGGTGAAATTTCAAGGAACACAGTCATTTTCTCATGATTTTTCTCATATTTTGTTTTAGTCCATTTTTTTGTTATTTGTTAGTGAAATTACCAAAAAATTACAATCTGTTAATAATAGAAAACCAAAAAATGTACAACTCTATATTCTACTTTTATACAATCTAATTTACATCTGATATTGAAATATACATGCTATAGACACCATGAAATACAATAGAAATGCAATCTACATAATTATTAATTTATCTAACTGCTGTTTGCTCAAAACTGGATTTCAACCCCCTCCCTCCTCCTCCTTCATACTGTATGTTTGAAATAGCAAATTATTAGTTAATTACACAAATGAAGCATTGCAATGTAATGCAAAATCTTCCTTAAAACAACTGTGAATTTTGTTCAAATATAGAAGTTGCTCAAGCATTTTATTTATTACCAAAATATCTTCATTGAGCAATTGATGTACATTATGATTCATCCAGGTAACTTTCAAGTAACAACAAGAGTCAAAATCATTTCAACTGCTTACTTTTGATTCTGAAAAAATTGGTTTTGCGTCTGAACAGTTTCTCATCTGATTTGCAGGCAGGAACTGTCATTCGCCATTTTCAAACAAAAGTTGACATGAGGGTGACAATCAAAACTTGCAAGAAATCAAAAGACTTTAATATCTTTTTAAACTAGGTATCTTAGATGATAGTTTTCCATGAAAATTACATAAAATAATTCGTTATATCTTGAAACACAGTGAATTTAGTACAAGGGTAATTTAATGTTAATGTGGGTATTACTGCATGTTGTCGTGTCATTCACGGCATGTAAGGGGGGACCATTTGCCACAGAGGGGGAATGATTGATTGTGACTACATATGTTAGATAGGTAATCTATTTACGCATATGTTCTAGGACTTATGGTACTCTTGAAAAACTACTTCGGTACGAATCCAACCATAACCAATGATGGTCAGACACCCATGTCCAAAATTTGTTGTGTCACTCCCGCACCGTTTTTTAAATAATAATTTATTGACAAATTGTAGAATTCAAATACAACTGGTAATGACACATACCAGTCCTACATTATACCTTATATGGTAGTCATCACCCATTCATAACCTCATTTGCGACTCTCAAATTGTCGTGTCACTCGCATTTGAAAATGACCCATTGCCAATTGGCATAGAGCACTATCAATGTTATTGTACAACCGCTCCTCCTCCTTCATCATATGTTTGAATCAAAACAATACAATTGATAGTGCGTCTGCACCGATTGGCAACGATGTTTTCCCGCCACCAAATCAGATGAGCTGATGTGGCATCCTGGATCAAACATCAAACCGTTCTCCCTAGAATCAAAAAGTTAAGTCCAGATGAAATAACTTAATTATTGTTGTTACTTCATTGAGCAAGTCACAGAGAAACTATTGTCATATGACAAGATTGACTAATTTCTTTTTTTAACACTTCATCAAAATTAAATTCAGATATAGCAATAATCAGCACGAAGGTGATCGCTTGAAAATACTGGTGCAATTAACTCCTCTGAATAATCCTACCTATACTTCTGCCATTTCAGTAATTTGCACAACTTACATTAATCCCTTTTACTAAGACTAATCTATGCAAATTAATTCTCCATACTGGCAAGATGTATTTACTGTTGTACTGCTATTAAACATATTTTGCATTTTGTATTTTTATCTTTTGCCTTTCATTAGGGTGTTTTAATAGTTTCACAACTGCTTTGGTCTCTCTCCATTTTAGTACTCCTCAAGAGTACATGTTTAATTTTGTACAGCTTATTTCTTTTGTCATCATATTTCATACATAAATTCCTTTAGCTTTAACCCATTGGATATGTTTGATTTGAATATAATAGACATTTTCCATACATCCCGCCTGAGATATCTCGTTCTCAGTTACCAACGGGTTAATTGATATCTTAGCAGTTACCAGACAACTGTTCTTCACAAAGCTGACCACAGTTTATTACAATCGGTTGTTGAGAAGGAAGTCAAAAACCTTTTTTTTCTTCTCTCTCTCTCTCTCAGGAAAGTCCTTCTGAGGCACCAATATATGCACATTAACTCTTAATGTGCCGAAATCGCAGATCTGCACCAAATAATACACATAAGGTCCATGAGGTTTATATCCTCTAGCATGATAAGAGTTAATTTGGTTTTATCCAAGCATCGTTCAACGTCTGCCAAACAAAGAAAAACTTGACCACACGGCAGTCACCCTCACAGCGGAGTGGATGCTTCTTCAAACCCGGGTCCTGATGGACCCTCCTCGTCAGCTCCGAGTTTCTTCTTGACGATGTTGCGTTTCCACGTCGGCATGGAGCGCAGTTTCTCCTCCTTCTCCAGTTTATCCTTGTCCACCTTCGCATCCTCCTCCTCCTGCTTCTTCTTCTCCTTCTCCTCCATCAACTTCCGTTTCCATGGCGGCACGCCTTCCCACTTCTGTTGCTCCGCCTCATGCTTCTTCCGTTCCTCCTCCTGTTTAGCCTGCGTAGAATTATGGGGGAAAATGTACAATATTGAGTTTCATTTCTTGAAAGGCAGGTTTGCAGACCTATACTAACATTTTTTAACAAAATCCTGACATCACTGCTTTTACAATTATGATCAAGGGCTAAAATTCTGCACGGGTCCTAAATCTGCACACCAAAAATTCACTATCACATCATCATTTAATTGCGACAAAGTTCGTATAATAAATGAAAGAATCATTCATGATTTGTTGCCGTTTTTGAAAAATATGCGTGCATTTTCCCAAAATTAGAAATTTGTTGATGCGTTCACGCTATGACCGCTTTGCACAAGTTACATAGCCAATGCACATTATGCACAGAAAATCTTACCAAAAAAGAACAAAATATGACAACATATTGTGATCAGTTAAGCCGCAAAATTTTGTCATTTCGTTAATTGTACTTCATTTTCTGTGTTATAGTTAGGAAGCTTCAGTTTAAAACATCAACTGTGTGTCACGTGTCTATATGCAGAATGTAGTATTCTTGTCCCCAAAATAAAAACAAATTTCTATTGCCATAGAAAGGCCTCAATGGTTAAAATTAGTGCGAAATAATGATTTTCAATGTTCTTTACTATTTTGTTATATTTTCGGACAAGTAAAAATCTGAATGTGATCATTTTACTTTTTACATGTAACAAAAAAGTTGGTGTGGAGCCCTAACAGACATAATGCATGAGATGCTTACCATGGCCTCTTTCATCTTCTTGTCCACCATCGCTTTCTTCCACGCCGGCATATTTTCATAGCCCTCCGGTAGTTGCGCCCCAGTTAGCTGGACTCCCGGTTCTGGCGCTGAAACCTTCCTTTGCCGTGCCGTGGTCATGGTCGGCGACAGCGGTCTCATTTCAGCGGGCATCGATATCCTCTTGTTGTAATCCTGCTTTTTCGGTGACGTCTTCGGTGGCGGTGGTGGTGCCGCGGCTGCCTTCTGCGGTGGTGATGGTGGCGAGGGAGTGGCTTGCAATGGTGCCGGTGGTGGTGCCGGTGCCGCGAGTGGTGGCGATGCCTTCTGTGGTGGTACCTGCGGTGCCAGTGGTGGTGGTGGTGGGGGAAAGTCGGCTTTGGGTTTGCCTCGCTTGGGCATCACCGCTGGGGTGGGCTTGGGGGACTTCGGCGTCGTGGGTGGTGGGGAGGGGGCGCTGACGGGCGACAGCCGGTACCCGTTGGACGCCGTGGAGTTGTTGCCGTTTTGGTGTTGGGGTGGAGAGGGGGGCTGCTCCGCCGGGGGCTCTGTCTTGGCCGCATTCGTCTTGGTCGGTTTGAGCTGGAAGGCGGTGACTCCACCAACAGCATCTGTTTCATCTGCAAGGAGAAGAAGAAGAGAAATGACTTCCTTCAAAGAGAAAGAAAAGCAAGTCCATTGTAGTCAATGGGTATGCGTCGAACTTCAACATCTGTTTCAAGTTCTTTGTAACCAAAAAACTTGCAGTTTGTTTGTTAATTTATTTAATTACATTTTGAAAACTTGCTACCAGCCTGAAAAATTGTTTTTCTGCAAGTCCGTCAAATTACAAAGGACATACATGTATAACAAACAATTAAAACATATATACATTTATTCACATATTTACAAAAAAAATTACTGCCTCATACATATAAAATGTTTTGACCTTTGACCCTTACATTGTAGTACATACTTGACTGAAGCTTGATTAAAATCTGATCAGCATTTATTACACAGTGTGATACTGAAATAATAGGGATACGTGTGGTATATGTAAGCATTCTCTATGCATGCTATTGACAATATGTAGGCACATACCCCACCCCATCAGGTCCACTCATTTCAAACTTTGGAGAGAAAGTTTGCTGATTAGTAGTGATTAATTAACAAAATAACACATCTTAGCTTGGCTTTTTCTTGTTCTACTTTGCTACAAGTATCATGTGTATCATTTTTGTAGCATGACAACCATAATATTAGCCCCTATTGCTTCAAGTTTCAAGGAAAATTATCATTTTTTGAAAATTTTTGTTTACACATACATGTATGCTGATCATACATGTATCTTGGGCACAAAGGATCACTATGTAAGAGGGCTAAATGACAATGCCCTTATAAGACATCTAAAACTATTTTTCTAAGTTGGTATTGTGGAAAGATTTTATTTTTCACTGCGGTTGTCACAATATATACACAAACAGTAAGTGAACTTTTCTTGAATACTGTCCTCAATGGTTTCAGGAAATAAACTCCAAATGATGCCCCAATCTCGTCTCAAATATTTGCCACAAATTTGATCCCAATTATTTAGCCTTTCACAGCTTCACTGCCAATGATTGCACCTGAGTAATCCCCAGTATCATGAAACAAATGATTAAAATCCAACAGAGATTTGTGCCAAATACATGCTGTGCCTGTCGATAGATCACAAACCTAATATTCCTGTCATACATGTACATAGTCTTGGTTCCAGACCAATGAGATCATGCAATTTTTTCTACCCCCAGAGTACACTCACTCTCCCAACTTTTTCTACCTCCAGAGTACACTCCTCTGCCTTAGTCGATGATAAGTTTGAAAGAAGGGCAGTTCCAGCGTTACAGATATTACATTCAGACAGTTTTTTTGCAACTTTGAGGGCTTATTTCTAGAAACCATCATTATCATTCTGAAACTAATTGTGGTAATCTCACACAGGTCTCCCTGAAGTGTTTACAGTTTAAATTTGAAGTAGTTTCTATTTATCGTTTGGTCACACATGATGCTTGCCATTACGGACATTACATTTTTTGGACATGACTTTTTACCTACCAACGCATTTGTTAAAAATTTTGTGAGCTTAAGCATGAATTGAAGCCAATTTTCTTTTGAAATTGGTGCTGATGACCTGTTTAAGTTGTAGGATGATAATTAGATAGAACAGCTTCAGTGTATCCCATACAGGACCATAAATATAGCGTTACGGACATTACATTTTTAACGTTACGGACATTACACCTCGGACCACTTTTTTAGGTCCTTATACATGTATTTATACTTAAAAGCATTTGATAACTAATGTCAAGCTAACATCAGTAATTTTTGGTCCTTTCTTAACTATAAACTACTATAAATTAATTCTGAATTGCTGTTGAATGTGAAATAGTGAAACTCAAAGATTGTGCATTTTTCAAAAAAGATAAGAAAATTTTGCAAGAAAATGGGTTTTTTGAAGAAAAGTATGTCTAAATATACTTCAAATGTATTCAAATACCACTCAAATTAAAGAGTTCAATGAGTTCTATTGTATGATACTAAATTTATCACTGTAGCACATATATTTTTGGAATTATTACAGATTTCATGATTTTGAGGTCTGGTAACAATTGCCCAGAAGGTAAAGCAAGACACTAGTGTTAGTCAAGCAGTTGAATGAAGATGGCAGTTTCCTTATCAATATAGGGTGGGTCAATCTAAATGTCTGGAAGCCAGACTACATTATACAAAAGAAAGCAAAATGCTGAATTATAACAGGGGGCTACAAGGAAACTTCATGGTGGTGTTCACAAAATAACTTCATTCAGGAAGAGATATTTTAGGTGCGTGAACTTTGCTATTTCTCATTCATTCCAAGGTTGGTTGTGATGACGAGCTTCGAAAGTAGGAATTTTGTGATCATAAGAAGAAAATAATTTGATGTAACCTTCGTGAAAAAGGACAAAAGGGTTTATTTTTAGCACTAACAATTAAAAAAAAACTCAGTTAGCCTCGTCCTCCAAGACATGCAAAATTCAAAACTTACAGGAAGCATTTTATTCCAGTTTTTTTATGACTTATGAGTTCACTCGTTAATCCTTGGACCCTTAAAGTGACTTGTGTAGTAAGCCTATCGCACCCAGTCTGTCAAAGCAGCAACAGGTTTTACGTACATATCTTTAGTTGGATCAAATCAGAGAAAAAACGGTTGGGTGTGCAAATCAAAAACACAGTTATTAAAATGACTCTTATATCCAAGATAAATCAAGTTTGAATATGAACTTGTGATTGACAGAACAAGTTTTTTTGATGGTATCATACGTAGGGATCATAGATGATGTGTGAACGTGACTTAGAGGAACAGAATAGTCTGAGGTACTTGCCTTTGGGTTCTGCGACTGGGGCCTTGGCTTGTTTCGGGGTGGGGCGTAGTCGACCAGAGAAGTTCTGTAATTCGGCCATCAGGTTATCCATGGGGGCTTCTGTCGACAGGGACTTCTTTTTCTCTGAAAGAGGGAATTTAGCAATGAAACATATATG
>JZLH01S0223674.1:115747-139089 GCA_001188425.1 Eucidaris tribuloides
AAATAGATAGACAAATATATATTAGATAGAATAGGTAGAATAGATAGATAGATAGATAGATAGATAGATAGATAGATAGATAGATAGATAGATAGATAGATAGATAGATAGATAGAAAGAAAGATAGATCGATATATAGAATAGATAGATAGATAGATTGATAGATAGATAGATAGAATAGGTAGAATAGATAGATAGATAGATAGATAGATAGAGCATGGATTAACCCTCACAACTCCACAAATGTCATATTTGGTAGGGTGGCACTTACTATGTTTTTCCCTTCCTTTCTTTTGTATGATTTTAGGGGGGGGGGGGGCCATTGGGGTTAATGTAATCAATTTTCTCCCTCTTTTTCTCCCCTTTTTCATCCTAAATACTGTTTGACCTCCAGTGTTAGGGAGTAACTCACAAGAGATTGGGTATGATAGATTATTATTGAAAAAGATATTTTCTCTTTATATTTTTTCAATGAGATTTTTATTCATTTTTTTTTGACAGTATCTGTTTTGTGTTTATGTATTAGTGCCGGTGGAAAATAAACATTTTTGTGAATGTTACATAATACAGAATTGAATTCAATAGACTTAACTTAATTAAATCCTTTCTGATAAACTTCAAACATAAATAAATTAATTAATGAAATATGAAATAATCAATTAAATGAACTTTGACACATACACGTATCTTCATAAACCGCACCACTGAACTGGCTGAAACTAAAAAAAAAAAACTTTACTACATATCTCCTCATAAACCTAACTACTACAAATAATCATGTTGTTGCATTGAACACTTAAAACTGTAGTCGAAGACAGGGATCAAAACAATAACAGAATCTCCACATAATGTGACACAATGACAAATGAGTGAAGGCACTAACTCGTTAATTCTTCATGTCAAAGGCACTTTACTTCTGAATAAATAATTGTTCTGTCTTGTGGTTAGCCCCCTAAAGGCCTGAAATTACCGGCTTGTACTTTTCTTCCAAGACAAAACCCCAGTGTATGACTGGGTTGTGTGTGTGGCAAAGTACATTTCCGGCTTCTAAAGTTGTGCATTAGTCTGGCTTCCAGACGTTTTGATTAACACATCTCATATCGATAAGGAAATCTTCAGTCAACTGCTTTGAATAAGACTAGTGTCTTGAGTTCCTTTCTCAAACATTGACTGAGTCTGAATGAGTGTATTCTGGAGGTAGACAAAGTTGGAAAGTGAGTGTACTGTGGAGGTAGAAAAAGTTGCATGGTCTGGAACCCAGACTATTTGTGCATGTACATGTAAGATTGATAGTGAATCAGACATTGGCTAAGCCTACCATTATCCATTAGCTTCCTAGGTGAAGGCCAGAGCAAATCGTGAACTATTATTTCTCAAGGTGACAGGCATTTTTGAAAAGTACTACATCGGCAACGTTTGGAGTGTGGTCATGAACAGCTACATGTACATTAAAGGTTAGTGACATGATTGGGAACACTTGAAAATGCCTCAAGAACCAAATGAGTTGAAATATATACCAACTATACACTAGTAGGAGTGGATCTCCCACCTGGGAGGATTCATCTGTAATTTGTTTACTTAAGAAGAATCAAGCATAAACATAGGAATATCTTAATTTTATCCAGGGACGATAAAAATAAGCCCCATAGAGAGCCACACAGCAGGTTTCCGTGCTACGAGTGATATTGACATTGTTTACTTTAGAATGAGTCAACGTTTGAATACAAGATTTTCACAGGAGAATCCTTGCATAGTTTACTTGATTCTAGAGTAGTTTCAGCCCAAGTTGAGGACTACCCCCCAATCATGTATTTACCTTTTAAAGTGATAGACTAACATTTGTGAGCTTCAATTAAAAAATTGTCAAACTTTGATATCTGAGCCTACATAGTAGATGTTCAATAGACAATATAAAACACCCTAGAATACAAAATTTGAAAGTACACTGCCAATGCAAGTTTATATGAATAAAACAATAAAACTGGCGCGATTTTATTTACCTAGGTGTACACACAGCTAAGTCTATGAGAAATGGGCAAGTGAAATCTGAGCAACTTACGATTTTCACTTTTTTAAAGCATCAAATAATCATTTGGAAAAACAATTTTCAGGGCTTCATTTTTAGAACCTCATCAAAGACACTGTGCAGGGAATCATGCGCTCAGATTTTTTACTCTGCTAAATGTTAGCAAAACCTTTAAACATATTCATGCAAGATGTTGTGTAATAGGTTGTAGAAAACTGTATACTTTGTATTCATGTAATTTTATTTCAAGAATTTTTAAAGTTGCCATTAAATTTCGTTAAAGCCCAAGTTTAGTTTGTCGGGATTTCTTTTTATTAAAGCTTTATGCCCCAAAATATATTCCCAGCAATAACAGATTCTGAATGTCTTATTTTTTTAAATTAATTGGACCCCCGAGATTTTCTACTATATTTACATTAAAGCATCCAAAGGGTTAATACATATGGTGTTAAGGTTATATGAGTTATACCTCATCTGAAAGAGCAGACTCTGCTCTTTTAGATGAGGTATAACTCATATAACCTTATTAACTTATTAACCCTTTAATGCTATAATGTAAAATATAGTCAAAAATCACAGGGGTTCCCCCCCCCCCCCGAGATTTGTCATTAATTAATAAAAAAAAAAATCCCCCAAATTTAACTTGGGGTTTAAGTTATCAAATCAATCCTTATCCACACGTGTATAGAAAACGTGTATCCTTTCACAAGAAATCTAGGATGAAATATCAAATTTGTAAGAAGATTCTGTACATGCATCTACTGTAAACTCACTAGTTTTCTGAGTAATTTAGTGCAGACTTTTCATCTCTGTAAAAGTGTAATGACAAATCAAATAACTGATATATTGTTTAATGTCATTATTGGCAAAGAACCTACAGTATGTGTGTTGCCCCACATTATGAGTTAAACATTCAGACAAAAACATGTCTACACCTTCTTGTGTGGTGTCCAAAATCCGAGAAATAATTTACAGTCAGAAATGGGAATTATCAATTCCATGTTACCAGACAAGTGTTCATCATGAAATATATGCAATATTGAATGCTGATGCAATACAACCCCTTATGAAAAAAACAACACAACTTATTTAGCTCTCAAAAAATAATTCAAGTTAGATTGCTGATAAAAGATCAAACGATGTGTGAAAATACATTTAATAATTTTTCCACATAAAGAAAAAAAAGACTATGTATTTGACTGTGTTTTTGTTTTGCCGTAACGTTTGTTAAAGATTGTTATGATCAAAAATGGCTGCTTACTTCTTTTGAGAAAAAAATAACATTGACACCTCAGTTCAACTACTGAAGGCATACCTGTCAACCAGTACGATTTTTCCAGGACAGTTCTGGTCTTATTATAGTTATAAGGCGGTACGGTAAACAATAAAAAGGTTACATAATAAAAAAAACTGAAAGTAGAGTGCAAATGAGAAAAATACTTGAAACAGCTAAGCAAAAGTTTCCTTATGAGAAAAAAACATGAATAAAACATACCTTTTGTTCCGTCATTCACCAGTGAATGTAAACACGTCATTTCCATTACAATTTGGGCATTGTATTAAAGTCACTACAGTAATTAATGAAGGAAAGGTTTGCAGAGAGAAGTAACATGCAGACTAAATTTGCTCATCTCTGTATTATCAAATCAATGATAAATAAGATCAAATGCTTGATCTGTTATTTTTTAATGACTCAGAAAAAGATTGACCCAACGAGATTTGAACCTGAAACCTACTGATATCTGGTCAGCGGCACAACCACCAGGCCATGCTGGGTAACGGCAATGCCACGGTTCACTTGGTTACAAATAACCGAGAATCATTCCTTATGTCTGAGCTCATTAATATTAATAAGTCCCCAGTAGGAACGAATTTTAATTAATGAAGGAAAGGTTTGCAGAGAGAAGTCACTACAGTAACCAAGGCATTTGGTTTCATTTATTTTGGTCATTCATGTTCTATTCTTATTATAATCTATGTTTTTGTTGTTGAACGCACCGCCTAGTAACTGTAATATTTAAGGACAGAACTGCCCTGGAAAAAGGGCTTGTTCCATCATGCTGCTCAAGTAGCACATCCACTAAATATCATATTGCAGGGAATCATGGCATGGAAAACAAAAAAAAACAAGACAAATACCCCACATTTTGTGCTCAGCTTCACAATTTTTTTTTCAAATGAGCAACCCTCAGCAATCATAGATACAGAAAAACAGCTTCACAGTTGTGTAACTTTATCCACAGCAAAACAACAGGAAGTGCACTGGTCGCTATGGCAACAATACACATACATGTAACATCAAAGATTTCCTCTGCCAGCAATCACCGATATCTCTCTTGATGCTTTAAAATACCTTTGTCACACATCCTGGACTGGTTGTAGCTGAAAAATTCCATGTTTAGGACACCCTTTAAAAATTGAATTTTAAATATTCCTTCTCACATTTCCATCATGTGAGATTTCACTTGAATACACCTCATACAAATCTCCAAAGAATGATGACTATTCAAAAAATCTAATCCATTGCAATCATGACGAATCACTGAATGTCGATTACACAATCCGGTCCAGCAAGTCACCGCATTCATGAGAAAACCAAGCTACACAAAGTTGTCCGTGAACAACCATATAGGGAATGTGGCTTGAACTAGCTGCACACACAGAATCATAAAGGCTGATTTTTCTTAACAACGAATACAGTCATATCTAGTTTTCACTGGTCAGTCACAATCCGATATCCGCAAACACATCTTACGCGACGAAAACGCCAACGTCTGACCAACTGGACGTTATCTGATCAATGAGCGGCCATCACACGACAACGATTCCCGCGTCCTGACTGAGCATTTGACTGACGCTTCCCACAGGGACCCTGAGATAATTCATCACCACCTGTTTCTCCGAATTTATTTCATCTGGATTTATTGAATTTTATCCGAATTACTCATTTCGTTTTTCGCAGGGTGACAACGTTAGGTAATCCGGTCGTTATATACATCAACCAGTTTAAACATGTGGTTCACGTAGATGCGGAGGGGCCAAACCCCTTTCACGTGAAATCACATATCCGATTGCACGCTGAAATGAAGTCTTTTCCCCCATTTTTTTTTTATTTTAGTACTTCTTTTCAGATTGGATCTTGGCGATAGGCTCGACTTACAGATATGGCTGGGGTATGACACATCGGTGAGGACAGACGGCGTAAGAGCAGATGATTCGGGCATCGGGAAATGTCAAGGCGAAGCAATCACGTTTATTGCAGGGTGAAAATGTACGACTTAAGACCCGTTAAGACACAAATGAGCACTAGTGGTTTGATCAGCAGATTGTTGAAGGGTAGGGTTTGATTGAGCAAGAACTGCCAATCATAACGTGACTGTATGCGTTACCTTGAGGCATAATTTGCACAACCAAGGTCTAGAGATTTGAATGAAAATTTGTGAAGGTCTATTAAAATTTTGCAGGCAATTTGGCATTTTGATTTTGCCTTAGTTTATGTTACTGTTGTCTTTTAGTAGTAATTTCTCCACCTTCTCAATTTTTTCCTTTATTGTTGGTACCAAGAATACTCTTTGAGCCAACAGTATGATTTAGAAAATAAGTTATCGTGTGGTCAAGAACACTTTTTACCCATTAGCAGCAGCTATGATTTACTGATATTGCCTCACTGTATTCACTATACTACTTATGTGCAGGGCCGTACCTACCGGGGGGGGGGGGGGGTTTGTGGGGGGGGGTGTGACACCCCCCCCCGACTGATCTGGATATTGTCGGTAAATCTGCGCTGCCGTCGGGAAAAAATGGAAAAAAAGGGCGTGAGAAAAAAAAAGAAGGAAGGAGAAAGAAAAAGAAAAAGAAAGGGAAAAGAAGGAGAAGGGAAAAAGAAGAGGAAGAAGAAAAGGAAAAGGAAAAGGAGAGGAGAGAAAAGGAAAGGAGGAAAAGAGGAGGAAGAAGAAAGAGAGGTAAGGAAAACAGAAAATGAAAAGAAGAAAGGAAGAAAGGGGAGAAGAGAAGAAAAAATCATAGCGTAGCAAAGGGGGAGGGGCAGGGGGACAATTGCCCTCCGCAATAATGCATATTTCGAGGTTTGTCGGTAACATAGACATTTTGCTACGACAAAATGTGTCTCACGCTACCGACGAAAATAAGCAAGAAATCAACTTTCTGAAGGCTTAAACGCAATTTTATCCAAAAACTCGCTGCATTAACGACGCAGATTTGTTATGTTTGACGTAGTTTTGCGGTTAATTTGTAAGTCATATTAATTCATAAACGTCAGTCGTCAGTATAGAAAGAGGAACACTATCTTGTACCGACAAAATTCATCAAAGTACCTGTAGATAAAATAAGCCAAGAAATGGCAGTTTTTTTGAAGTTTGTAAAAACGAAAAATTTTTCAAACGTCGTCGAGTCTGCTCGGCTCGCATAACGGCCAAGAATTTTGGTGACGGTGCTTTGCGAATGATTTGTCAATATTTTATAATACGTCATGCTCGTGTAAAAGAGAGAACGACTGTCGATCTTTTACGACAAAAAGTGTCTCACAGTTACGACAAGAACAAGCCAGAATGGTACTTTTTGAAGTGTAAAACAGCAAAATTTTCAATCGCTCGCTTCTGTCGGTCGATAACGACAAGATTTTTGTTGACGGTTGATTTGTCAGGTAATATAAGCTTTTGTCGGTAGATGTCTTTTATCAGTAGCGTTGCCCGCCGTGGTCAGTAATAGAAACAGAGAACACGTTCATCTTGTGTCAACAAAAATGTCCAATAACACAAAAAATCATGCAATAAATTATTTTAATGTAAACATGCGAAAATTTTCAAACGGTCGCTCGCTCCGCTCGCTCGCAATTAACTCTCATACTTAATAAATTTCCTATTTTACCCACACAAATTGTATCTAATGGTATTGCATAAATTAAAAGGAAGGGGAAATGTTATTGAATACTAAGATGAAAAAGACAGAAACCAGTGAAAAGATGAATCACACCCGGCTTGAAAAAGGCTTCAGAAAAGACAATGTTGGTCAAAATAATGCCTTGTATATAGATTTCAAAAGGAGAGGAACTTCAAGCCAGGAACTATTAAATAGATATGAAGTCTAATAATATTGGTGATTATAGTTTGCTCCATGGACCTATTTGTTCACCTGGAAATCAGCTATTTTTGTCGGATACATATGAGGGAATAACATATTATATACCTGAAGACAAGCCGTTCCTGACGGTTGAAAACTGCCATGCTGTTTAGGCGCTTGCTCGATTTTGATTCTGCGCATTAAAAATTCACATTTCATGATAGATGGTTAAATTATGTTTATCTATTAAGTATGAACCCCTCCGAGACCCTCCCCAAAATAAATCAACATTGCCACACCTTTTTGCAAGACAAAAAGAAAGAGGGCCATAATGATTCCTTCCATTGAACTATGAGGCGCTGAAACACACTTTTCAAGGCCAAAATGTCAAATTTTCGAACCTGGGAGGGGAAGCCCTCCCAGACTCCCGCAATTTTTTTTTTTTTTTTTTTTTTTTTTTTTTTTTTTTTTATCCAAACAAAAATGAAAACCTTTGCACGAATATTTACCAATTATGTATTCCTCATGAAAAGATAGCCGTGAAACGCCACATTTTCAATGGTAAAATGTAAATTTTCCTCTCCTGAAGAGGGGACCCCTCCCCAGACACCTCCCCAATTTAACGCCATATCAAACAATGCCAAAACTTTTTTAACAAACGCAAGAAGACAAAAAAAGGTCAGATTATTGACAAAAATTGAAAAATTAAAAATATAGCCGCCTGAAACACACATTTTCAAGAGCAAAAATATAAAATTTTCTCACCCTGGAGGGGAACCCCTCCCAGACCCTCCCCAATTCATTATCAATCAACAATCGCCGCACCTTTTTGCACTCACGCAAAAATACAAGATTTATGTGCTTATTTCAAATGGAGAATGAAATTGTTAACAAGGTGTAAGAGGGGTGCAGTAAAATTGATTAGGATACACAATTGAACATGCCCAGAGCTTTATACGGTTGTAATGTATAGACGTTTGCCGTCGGTAATTTGCGGAAAAAATTGTCGGTAATTAGGCTCTTACACCCCCCCCACTCAAAAAGGTCTAGGTACGCCCCTGCTTATGTGTACTCTTTTCTTATAGAACTTATACTTGTAGTCAAACCATATTGCTGCACAAAAATTAATAAACCATTAAGAATGTCATCAATCTGGGTATGCTACGTAAATCAAAATATAACAAGCTATAGGCCATCTGGACAAAGACAATTAAATGATAGACGTAAGTGTCATAAATATTTAGCAGCGGATCAAACACACATACCTATGGTTATGGAAACAAGTATATATGCAACAATCTTTCACAAAATTATGAAAACTACACGCTAGGTAGCCAGTGAAGTTTTCATCAATCATATGGCCGTATGCCAACAAACCACCCCTCCCCTCGCTGGGCTCAACCCCTTCACTCAACCTCACTATAGACCCCCTGATTCATACACTACTCCATTTATCTGGTGCATCAGACAGTGACTCAATGATGTGGATTACTTTCACCATGAAATGTCCATCACTCACAAAAATAACACACAGGTGGGGTGGGGTGGGGTGGGGAGTCACATACCTAGTAGTGTGTACATGTATAATAATAGAATTTAGAACTTAGTTCCACTTCAACATTTTCTACAACACGACATCTCCGTTCTTCTTCCACTACTCATCTTCAGTTGTCTCCTGGACCTCGAACGATGACAAAATAAGGCAATCATGCCTTCTCTGTTCTTGCTCCTGTATTTTGAAACCAGCTCCCTTGCCACATTTGTGAAGCCCCTTCTCTGGACACATTCATATCACTCCTTAAAACTCACCTTTCCTGTAATTCTGTCTGTTATTTGGTCTAACAGCACTTAGAAACGATTATATTAGGCACTATATAAATGTTAGTATATTATTATGGTGACAGCTTCTTTTATTTTACTGCTGGCTGGGCCTCCTCTCCTCTTACAGCTTCCTTTCTTCAGTTCACCTTCTTCATCAAATAACAGTGTTGTATCCAATGGTGGGACTCGAGGCCATTTTTCTGGTGGTCTCAATCTCGGTCTCAGTCCCAGACCCCTGTACAAACCCTATGGAAAGGTTGTGTTTTGGAGTGGCCCTGGTCTCGGAACCTGCGATCTCAGATTTTCCTTCATGATCATGTCTCACCAAAGTCATCATCACAATTCTTTTCTTTTTTCTTTTTTTTTGGGGGGGGAAGCAGAGGGGTGTGAAGGAATTGGTAATAATTATTTTATTCCTACCTTTCTGACAAATGAGCAACTTTCTGTCGATCCTCGTGCTCAGCTCTGCCAATTTCTCGACATGCCAGGAGTGAAAGAACAACTTGGTTTTTCCAATCTGTATATGAGAAAAAAAGAAAGAACACTACGACTTTAAGAAAGCATTTATTAACCTTTCTGAATTTTATTAACTTAGATAAATCAGTGTTTAAAGCTAGATAGTTTAAAGACTATAGCCTTCAAGTCGTATTCAACCCGTTGAGACTAAGAACGAGATATCGCGGGATGGAGCCTTTCTATTAAGAATGAATTCAAATCATCTCCAATGAGTTATGAGTTGTCATCTAGTAGATAATGTGATTTCACAGCTATTCCATAAAATTATGGATATTATTACGTTCTCCCCTTAGATAAACACATAAATAAATGAACAAATAAAGAAACAAATACATATTTAGATAAATAAAAAAGTTTAAACATTGAGGTTCTGTACATGTTATGTTGAAGATATTCATAATTGGTGTATTTCATAAAAAATGTTACTAAAATATGTCATTTTTGTCAAAGTTTTTCTCATCATCACTTCAAGTTTGGAAACAGAACTACTCTACAGTGAATTTAACGTTTCATACATTAAAGGCAGTTTTATACAACAACAACCAAATTTTATTTGCTGGACAAGAACCAGATCATTGATACTTCGTTATTACAGCAATGAAAAGGTGAAAATGCCAGAAAATAATTTTGGATCATTTTGAAAAAGGCTTCAGTTTTTTCAGTCTAAATGTTGTTTTTTAATGTCTGCAATTTACTCAGTTTTCTTTCATAAGTAGGATATGCAACCAATATCATAGATTAATCCTGATGACCTTTGATATTTACACAAACTGTCTTGGATACCATCGCTAGATTCTAAAATTGACCATTTCATGAGAGATTTGTAGTTCTGCCATGACATATGTCGCTGATATTTTTGATAAACATCAACAACGTTCATAACCATTTTCTCTATCAGCCCTATACTGACAAGTCAAAACTTTAATACTGAAATCATTATAACTTTTGATTGGAAAGTAATCTAAACTATCATTTGAAGTTGAACGAAAGGAAACAAGTATTCTGATGATACTGATATACAGTGTATCGTTAACCAAAAAATCAAAAAAAGATACAAGTTGGTCTCTTTATATAGAGCAGGTCACATGTAGTTCTAAACAAGTACATGTAACTTTCAGCTGCTTTGTTTGCTTGTTTTGTTTGCTTGTTTTGTTTTGTTTCTTAATAAGGGGTAATGAAAGTATTTTGGGGGTGGGGGTAGGGCAAACCATCATTGGATTCAACACATTTGTCTTGTTTTGTCACCCGTATTTGCCAACACTTTGAACCATCCAAGCACTGACCATACAACCCATTGAACTTTGATTGAACTACCAGAGGATATCATTCATTTACACTGTCTCTCTTGCATAACTCCATTTAAAGGCCAGGCGTCTCTTTTGCATGTAAATTTAACATTGTGCAAATACAGTGTATGTAGAAGAAAAATTGCTATTAAGAACCTTAAAATTCCAATATACTGGGTGGCCCAGAAAGAATGCTACGAGTATGATCGCTAATTTCTTCACCATTATCGGCAAAACATCATTAATTTTTGTTTCGTTGGTTAGAACATTCTTTTTCCAATAAAATGAAACCAAGATCATTGATTTTGAGTAAGGCGTTTTGATTCTAGGGCCATTTTTCGGAGGCAATGCAATTTCCCAAATTTGCCGATTTTTCAACAGCGGCAGTCATCGGAACGCCAAGATATTCTGGTGTCTCAGCTTGCCATACCGGACAAACCGCGATGACAAAGGGCTGGAATGTCCTCGCTTTCATAAGGAAGACGATGCGAGCTATGTCTCCATTGTCATCGCGGTTTCTCTGGTATGGCATGCTGACAGGCGAAAATATTTCGGTATTCTGATGATCACTGGAGTGTAAAAAATAGTAAATTTGGGAAACAACATTGCTTCCGAAAAATAACCCTCAGATCCAAACACCTCAATCAAAATTAATGATCATAGTATCATTTTGTTGGAAAAAGAATATTCTAACCCATGAACTGATCACAAATGACATTTTGTGAATGATTTTCAAGAAATTAGCAATCGCAGGTGTAGCATTCTTTCTGGGCCACCCTGTATAGGAGCTAGAAACACAGTTTTAGTAGAATTGTAGTACATGTTAGATCTTCATTTGTCTCTAGTGTCAAAAAAATCCTACTGGATAACTAGTCTATTTTTAGACAATAGAGGTCTCTTCTTATTGGACAGTGCCACTGCATGGGTGCTATTAGGTACAATATAGCTTTGTACAGTCACGTAGATGACCTTGCATTCCTCTCCGTGCCTGACACATGCCAGCAGCCAAGAAGTGGCTAACCGACTGGTATTACATAAGTACTGTAATAAGCCTGAGATTTGGAACAGGAGGCACAGAACATACACTACACAACTATTGGTTTTTTGCACATTTTTCAAAATCTAGGTAATTACTGATCCTCAGATTTCACAGAC
The DNA here is from genome assembly GCA_001188425.1 of Eucidaris tribuloides. Lineage (NCBI taxonomy): Eukaryota > Metazoa > Echinodermata > Echinoidea > Cidaroida > Cidaridae > Eucidaris > Eucidaris tribuloides. The sequence goes on from JZLH01S0223674.1 coordinate 127,631, forward strand.
AAGTCCTTCATCACTAGCCTAAGGGCATGGGTGAGGTTTTTTTCTGTTCTCCGATGTTTGGATAATATCGAAATTAGTCGATTTCGAAAAAAATATTGAATACATGATAATGATCTCATGATTATTTCAAAATATCGCCAAAGGCACGATATGGCACAAAATACTGTCGATTATGAAAACCTAATGGGGTAAATGCATGCACTGCAGAGGGAGGGACCAAGAATTCCCCATAGCTAAGAATACTCTGCACATGAGAGATAAAAACAGGGAGGTAGGAGTAATATGAGAGACCTCCATGCTGCTCAGCTATCAAACTTGTGGTAGTGCAAGAGCAGTGGTGCATTTAGTATTTTGTCAACAAATCTGTCAACACCCTGCCAACCAAAATGCCACTTATAAACAGTCGGCACCACAAATATCCAGATCTACTTACAAGAGGGACTACAGAAAGCAACATTGTTTTGACCACATTTTGATAACAGCCCTATAGAGTGCACTGTCAATTTAAGCCTACAACAGATTTATCTTGTTCATCACAAATCTGTTTTTCAACTCAGGCATTAAATCGTGTTATTGACGATGTTTTTTCCACGATAATCGAATGAGGTTTAGATCAATTTCGCCACCTCTAGTTTTGTTGGAGAGGTGCAAATGAGATTCCCCTACCTTTAAGATGCTCCTACTGAATAAGAATTCTTCTGGCTGGTATTCTGATTACTGCAGCCTTATTCATGCTTACACACAATCGTTAACAATACGAGGTTAAAAATATTATACGAGGCACATTGTTCATTCCATGTACATTTCATGTGAGGTCAAATGCACGAGGCTGGCTTGCAAAATCACTTAGTAAAATTATGTACGATAATACAATTCATCAACGTCTGCAAAAGCAATTTATCCATATCAAGTTTTTATCTCTGATAACAGCATGTTCCATATATAATTGATTTTTGCACAGGACAGATAAGCTCGGATCTCTCTGCTACTTGAAGTAGTCGTCATAAGATCTTTTTTTTATATGTTCAGCACAGGATCATGTTCCTTTTATCCTCTTTAAGAAAAAAATGCATTATCTGTCCCGTAAACCCAGCTTAACCTTTGGCAAGGAACAGTACAAACCAAACGCAATTTTTAAAAAAAGTAAAAAGTAAAAAGAATGTAACAAAGAAGAATGTAACAAAGAAGAAGAAACCGTGACTTTAGTTCTACTAAATACACGTCTACTTCTAGTACTACTAATCTGCTACTACTTCTAAAACAATTACCATACATTAGGGATAATATCACCCTGGGACATTTTCTCTGAGATTCACAAAATGTATTCATATCAACCATTAAGTGGTTTAAGAGAAAAAACAAAACCTTCTAAGGATCAGTAAGTGTTGTCATTGATAACAATGTAGTGAGAGGCCACCCTTTATTCTATAAATAAAACCACAAGAAGACAGCACTAGTATGTTTCAGACTAATGAGTAATAGAAAGTAGCTAGTCAACCTTGAAAACACAACAGGCTTGTTATGGGGGAAAGTACCACTAAAAGGTTTGTTATTCTTTGGAAGTAATCGCAACAACTGCAACTAAACCAAGCAATGCAATTTCCATCTCTGTGTAAACCTTCGTATGTTCAGAGTACATTCAAAGCTACTGGAAATGTCCCTCTTGAGGTACTAACATGTGAACCAAAGAATGAAAAAAAAATTCTTAGATAGTTTTGACACTAATCAATCAATCCTAATTTCTCTCTTTATACACGTATATGGTAAACTTTCTGTTGTTTAACAAAATGTATTGACACCCACACAAAGCTGACGACAAAAAAAAATATTTATGGAATGCAAAATATCATATTCATCAATAATACAATGGACTGTAATTAGTTGTTCATGCCAAAATCCCCCATAATAGACAATCAAGATATCAATCACTCAACCCATTGGAGATTGAAGTCCAAGTATAGTTTGGTAAATGGTAAAAAATGAAATTCTTTGCAATTACATTTTTTAGATACAGCTATATGATCATTCTATTAATACCCCAAAAATTGCTCGCTCTGAAACTTTCCCATTGTTGAGAAATTCCTCAAAATGTAAAATCTCAGTGAGGGAGACCCCCCCCCCCCCCCCGAGACTTCCCATAGGTAATGTACATACTGCTAGATGCTTTCCATTAATTTAAACAATTTTCAAGAGATATGATTTTGTTTTCTGATGTCTGGGGTGACAATAGAATACTTTGTGACAGAATGACCAAAACTTTGTCTGATCGTCTGATCGACCAAAACTATTCTTGGGCTTTAAAGGCACTGTATAACAATGTTTCCAGTTTTAAAAAATCTGAGCTACATGATTCCCCATGCTACCAGTGTCTCTGATACGGTCTAAAAATGAAGCCCTGAAAAAAAATTGCGGTTTAAAACAATCATTAAGTGCTTTAAAAAAGTGAAAATCATTGAGAGACCATTCCAGCTTTGCAGAATTTCCTATCGGCTTAGAATAAATAATGTGCCAATTTGTATCTGCACATATTGTACTAGTGACAGCATAACTGTCCAAACTTTTGTGTTCTAGGGTGTTTACTTGTCCGTTCAAACACTGTCAGATATGTCAGATAGTTAAGTTCGACAATTTTTTAAATGGGTCTTCCACAGTGTTATATAGCGTCTTTAAATGTGTGATACTTCAGACTGGAATCCATGGAGAATGCACCAAGAAATCACATTGTCTCCAACAGGTTAACCCTATATATCCGGGCTATCTTCGGTCTTGTCATTAGTGGGGGGGGGGGGGGGTCACGTACCCCCCCCAAGATTTCGGCCGTAGATCGCGCAATCGCCGCGAATATTTGCATGCGCATACAGCTGGATGTAATCTACAAGACTGTATCATTAGATGTTCAAAAAATACATATTTTATATTTTTTATAATTAATTATGCAAATTTATGAACAAAATCATATTTTTGCCTATAACTGACTTAAAATAGCTTGTACAATGCTAAGTTTTGGTGAAAATATTCTTTCAGACATTTGTGACAATTTCCTCTAAAAAAATTTGCCGAATCAGAATTATTTTCTTATGTATTTTATTGTTTTGTGAATTTCTTATGTATTTCGTTGTTTTTTCGACCTTTTGTTTTTTATTGTTTTTTCCAAGAACTTTGTCAGGGAATTTTTTGCGATCATAAACAGTACAAAATTAATCCATTTCTACCAGTTAAAGTAAAAAATAATCATACATTTATGATTTTTGGTTGAAAACACAATTTGCATTGATTTTGTATACAAAATCATGTTTTTGAGCAATTTTGGAGTTGCATGCATGTACGAAAAGTCACGCAGCGTTGTAACGGTCCCTCTGATTTTAGTGAAAATGGTCTTAAATGATGCGCAAAACTTGAAAGTAAAAAGCCAGCGAACGGCGCGGTAAAAAAATTTCGCGCGGCGGCGTAATCACGAAATTTGGCAAGGTATTAGGGTTAACCCTCTCAGTCCCAGGCAGAGACAGCCCCATACTGAAACCAACACAAAAATTAGCACGTGAGACCAACAGGGTTAAAGAACTCTTTACCACTCTCCCATCCCCGCTCAAATTTTCTTTTAAAAAATCAACGACTGATCAATCAATTTCACAATCGTTCTACAGGAATTGCATATACACTCTGACTTGTCAATATGTTCCCGACACTCAAAAAGTCACTTGATATGGCTTACCGTAGGTGGAGGTGGTCTAGTTCAAAATAAACAGCTCGATCTACCCATGAAATAAATTCCTTGATAATCCAAGTTATCCGACATAACACAGACTTCACAGATACTACTCTCTCTCAGTCTTAGGCGAAGGTTCTTGAAATTGACGAACACTAGTGGTGACATCACACATTTCCTATAATCTAATGACTGAAGGAACTCACGTAAGGTTTGAAAAAAATGCACCAGACCATATTCATAATGAGTAGCAAACAAATACATATTAACCTTGTAAGTTCATGACATGACATTAATCTATATGAGTCAAAACGTTAATTGCAATTTAAAAACAACCCAAATGTGACCTTTCGCATATTACTCGCCCTATACAGGCATAATGGTATATCCCTCACATATTGTTCATTTCAAACAAATTTGTGGCTGAGGAATAAAAATATGATTTTAACCACAAGAGGAAACCTGCCACCTCCATGTTGTCAAATGGTTGCTTCCGGTTAGCATACGGCATGCATTATGTATTGGCTGATCCATTTTGTGGTGAGGGGGTGGCAAGGTCATCTGTGACATCAAACATGTTGTTTTTCACTGTGGTTTGAATGACACATGCTATGTCCATAGGCTATATCAGAACATCATGGTAAATCTCAGCTTGATTTCATTAGAATCTGTGTGGATCAAAATCACTTTCTATTTATACATAAAGTCATCCACCAAAAAAGAGTTTCATAAGATTCTACATGTAGAAATACATACAAGACTCAAGAATCTAATGTATAAGATATAGATCATAAAAAATATTGTGTCAAATAATTTCCCTCAAGTCGATCTTCATCAAACAAAAACAAGGTTTGTTAGTCAGATAAAAAATAACAAGTATTCTATGATCTAGGATATGATGGTAGGACATAGAGATGTGCATAAACCCTGTGTATGCCATATCAAGTTTGTAGCAAGAAAGAAAGTGTGAACTGCTTTCTTTAATTCTGATAATACAAACCACTATTACATGTATGTGGTATACACATTAATATATTTCAGGGTCAATGCCTTTTTGCAAGGTCCAGGATGATAGGGAAATATAAGTATTAACAATATTTTTTCGTATGGCTCCAAAAACCATTAGCAGCTAGTACGCAAATAATTACCATTAACGAAAGTGATGGGACGAAATCTCACTTTCAAGGCGATCTGGATGTAGCTTTATTTTTTGGAAAGATAGCATTTACATTCATATTGCCAAGGAAGTGATAGTGTGTCTCGTTGCCTGAATCCAAAAGGTGATTAGTATGCTTTCTATTCCACATCTGAAAGCAAAAAGATGTATTTATCTCAAAAGTAAAAGACGTTTTGGCCCGAACTTACCAAAAAATTTAAGGCACAGGTGTATGGTTTAAAATGTCTACCCATTCCTAAGTGCACTCCAAGGACATTTGAAGCATGTGCGAGCACATTACCATATGGTGCTAATGAAAAAGTATTATAGGGTACAATGTACTTTCATTTCAAGGTACTCAATAATATTGATATTATTGTAACTCTTAGGATCATTTAAGAGATCAGCAAAACATCTTCATTGAGTGCAACAAACTTTTTCTTCTCGGGTGATTGATGGGCAAAACTATGATTTATCATGTGACAAACTCTTGACCAATCCTATAGCCAGATTCTTGGTGTGTGGAATACAATTAGATATCATCAGATATCATGGCATTGATAATCAATCTGACATGTGTGCAATTAGGCACAATATATGAATGTACTTCTACAGTTTTCAGACTAACATCAAACTGCTCAGTCTAGAGTCAGCAACACTGTTTAACCCCTTTGATCCTAACAACCTTATCAGTACCATGTTAAACCTATGGGAATGGATTATAAGCAATCCATTTCATTGCAAACAACCTTACTTTTTTAACAATTCATGCATGAATTCATGCTTAGCCCACGCTTACCCATGCTTACCCAATAAAAATTCATGCTTACCCCACGCGCCATCGCAACGATTTCCATTTAAATAACCCAAAACTCCTATTAGCCCATAAATCAGTTCGGCATAACGGGCCCGATATTTGGAATTCGCTCCCGCTGCATATAAAACAATGCACATCACTCTATTCCTTTAAGGCAAACACCAAAAAATATATATTATCAAAATATAACTCGGTACAGTAATTTCTTACACCCAACAATAAGCTAATATTTGGTCTACCCCTCTCATTTTCATCTGTTTTTAACGCATTTGTTTTTGTAGTATAACGATAAACCTTCACCGGTTCAACCGTATAATCTCAGTCTTTCATCATTTATCTCGAAATTGTTGGCCACCAACACCTTCGCGCGTCATCACCTGCACAAGCACGCACAGGCACCACTCCTGCGTACCCAGTAATTGTATGAAACTGGATTTACTACAATATGGCCCATCTGTTTGAATAATCAAGTATTTACAAAGAAAATGTTTCATGTACTTTGGCTGTCTGTTTATTCAAGCGTAGCTTACAACGGCGGCCCTCTGCATAAAATGTATGTATTGTATTGTAAATGAAGTTATTTTAGTTCGGTCAAATGCTCTGTTATGTACTTATCATAGTATTTTTCTTTCAACAAAATATATGATGTACTATGTATTGTTTTGAATAATTTCTGATTGATATCTTTGTAAACTGAATATATGTTTTATATGTTATTGTTTTGAAAGAAATATGAAATGCAGTAAATAAAACCTTTTCAAACAAACAAAAAAAAATGCAGCCAGTAGAGCGCTCACAAGAAAATCTCTGCGGCGGACGCGGCGGTGTGACGAAGCCAAATCCATAGTATCCCCAGAACTTCGTTTGGGGGATACAATAATGAACTAGATCAATGTATATTCACAGAAATTCATTACTATCAAGTAATCAAAACACAAAGTTATGTTTTTACAAATGTGGAATTACATATACCCCTCAAGGACAATAGGCTTACACAGAAGCCCATGTACATCACTCAGAAATGACCGGCTTCAAAAAGGCCCAGAAAATATAACCTTTTCACGGAGCTAATTAATTCCTACAAATTTGTCTCTCCCATGAAAATAATTTTTGACTAGTATAGACAGAGGAAGAAAATCATCTGGGCTTCTTAACAAGTCCATTGTCCCCAAGAGGTCAATAAATTAAACATCACTTACAGAGCTGATATAACTTCAGAGTTATCACTGACACTAAATTCCAGTCAATCCGACATGTCACCTTCACTCCCAGTCAACAAGCAATTAACATCAAAATATTCCAAATATGTGCAATTAAATGCTGTCTACCATACTCTATTACATGGCAATTGGCTGATAGTAGGTGTGTGCAGTGTATGTGCAAGGCAGCTGCAATGGCGGGGAAAGGAAAAATTATCCTAGCCGTTCCGTTAACTAACTTCACATTTAATTCCTGGTACAAAGAGGAAGTCACACCCCTAGGGAAGATAAAAGGACTTGGCTGTGACTTCCATTTCATTTAATTCAATATTTTTTATGATGAAATTTCCACAATTCACAGGACAGACCCGAGGAAATAAATATGTAACAGACATTAGAGAGATCCGGTAACAGGTTAAGTTAAGGAAGGAAGTGGACAAAACAATACTCAGAAATATGGTGTAAATAGCGTGACTGATAATTCTGATTAGCCTTAGTGCCTGTCTATCATTGGTACAAGTACTGTTCAGTGGTAAAACTGGACTTAAAGGGAAAGACCAAGCTCAGAAATGCACCAACTAAAAATAATTTATAAACTACTAAAATATGTGGTAATATATTAGAGTTTAAAGGCAGGGCATCTCTTTTGCATGCCTAAAAATTAGCATTGCATAAATACAATTACGGCACTTTGAAGAAAATGCAATCTGGGAACCTTTAGCAAAATATAGGAGTTAGAAACTCAGTTTTAGTGGAATTATTGTGACCGTTAGACTATGATTTCAATTTTTTCTCGCAAGAAAAAAACTCCTACCATAGAACGTACACTAAACGGCTATTGTTTTTCTTTCGCATTTTTCAAATTCTAGGTAATTACTGACCCGCAGATTTCACAGACATGCCCTTCATCAATAGCCTAAGGGCATGGGTTATCTTTTCCTGGTCTGCAGGGACATTACTTGAAAACTACCTGCAATACATGGCAATTTTGAAGTAAAAGGGAAATACATCAAGCTGGGTATCATAGCAGCAAAAATACAAAGTAACAACTGATATGTGGCAGTATTTGAGTTAAAGGGAAGAGCTAGGGCCAAGCTTAGAAATGCAGTAGTAGACATTTATTTGCAAATTGGTAAAGTACTGTATGTGGTCAGTTTGAATTTACAGGGTGGATCAAGCTTGGCACTTGCCAGCCATAAGTTTGCCTGGTAACTGCTTGAATATGTGGCAATCGGATTATTAGTGGGCACTCGCCACATAAAAGTTTCTGCCTTCTGAACTTGTTTTTGCTGCATAGGAAAGTCAGTCAGAAAGAAATTACTGAACAAAAATGACAGTGATGTTACTTATGAGGCAATAACTTGTTGCGCTTCATATAAAGCAAGGTATGAGCCAAAACAACGGAAAGCTTCCTGTTTTTGACCTCTTGCCCATGAATGACAACAAACAGCCCTAAAGGTTCCCCTACTTTATTGTTTATTTCCTTCTTCATCATATCAATATGCCTTGGGGACAAAAACTGACTTCCCCCACTGGTTTGTAAACAAGATTTATTTCTATATACATGTACATGTACATGCAGTTACAGAATGATGTATCAAACTCAGTCAAATTGTGATTGCTGGACAGGTACAGTATATGGTGAGGAATAGGTACACAAAGACCGATGATTCTTTACTCAAAATGTTTCCTTTTTTCATTCTGTGACCTGTCACTGTAAAACAAGTTTTTGGTAGTTTTTGCTTAAAGTGATAGGCTAACATTGTGGAGCTTCAATTTAAGAAAATGTCAAATTTTGAGATCTGAACTACATAGTAGTGTTCATGTGGACAAATAAACACCCTAGAATAAAAAAGTTTGGAAAGTTACACTGCCAATGGCAAGCTATGCATGAATAAACAATTGAAACTTGGGGCGAGTTTAAATAGCCTAGGTGTACACACAGTAAGTCTATGGGAGGAAATGGGCAGGTGAATCTGATCAACTTACGATTTTCACTTTTTAAAGCACTAAATAAACATTTTGAAATACAATTTTTTTCAGGGTGTTATTTTTAGACCTTATCAAAGACAATGGTAGCATGGGGAATCATGTAGCTCAGATTTTTTAACTGTGGTAAATGTTAGATAATACCTTTAATAGTCAAGTTGGGTTGAAAAAGCTGATACTGGGATTCTGATATTTTGTATAACATTCATCTTTCATCTGTACAAACTCGAGGGCCACCAGTGTTTCAGAAGTATATGATATTTCTTTAAATTACCAAACCATGTTTTTGCAGGAGCTTGAAAATCTTGCTGAGTTTGATCTTCACATCATGAGAATGACGAATTTAAATCTGCCTCAAGGCAGATTATTATCATACCTTTAAAATCTAACAAGAGCCCCGGGGGGCACGACGCTCACCTGAGGTCTCGCAAACTCTCTATGGTACCCATAGAAAAAACATCAGTTTTACATATAGTTTGGCCCTTGGAGCCTGATATCTAGGCACCAAGGTAGCCAAATGAACCAGCTGGAAAACTTTGCATCCCCTTGCCATATAGCTGATTTTGCAAAGTTAAATTAAATTTTAACATCCGTTTTTATAAAAACAAGGCATGCCCTAGTATGTTTGGACCTTTGACCTACTTATGTGACCTTGACCCCCAAATAACATTGAGGTCCCTGTTACGCATCTACCACCGAAGTTGTTACAAATGGGCTTGTGGTTTAGAAAGTTACCTAGTTTGGGCCCCTATGGGCCCTGCCCCTGGGCCCCCGGGGGGGGGGGGGGGGGGGGTAGGCCTGGTGTAACCATTCCAGGAAACGCCTCTTTCCCGCTCGCCTGAGGATCGATTCCCATCAAGTTTGGTCTAGAATCCATTGATGTGAATGTGATTATTCCTATAGGCCCTGACCACCCCCAATACTTTTGCGCGCCCTTGGGAGCTCAAACGGCCCACCTGGGCAGGTCACGAAACCATAATTCAGGCACATATAGAGAGTATCTTACACACAAATGCTTAACTAAACTATTTCTGCGATGTAAGAAGAGGCCAATACCAACCAAGAAGAAACTGACTTTCATTTGACCTTTGACCGTACCATACATGTGACCTTGGACCGCTAAAAATAACATTGAGGTCCCTGTTGAGCATCTACACACTCAAGCTTTGGTTAGTAAATGGGCTTGTGGTTAGAAGGTTACCGAGATTTGGGTCCCTTATGGGCCTGCCCCTGGCCCCCAAGGGGCCTGGTGTAACCATTCCAGAACCCTCTTTCCTCTCCACTGAGGATCGATTCCTCACCAAGTTTGGTCTAAATCCATTGGTGTAATGTGAATTATTCCTACAGGGCGCCTACCTCACCAACTTTTGCACCCCCTTGGGCAAAGCGGGGCGCAACCCTGGCATTGTCATGAGGAACCATTGATTCAGCACATATAGAGGTATCTACACCAAAGTCACTTAGGCTAAACTATTTCTGGATCAAGAGAAGTAAGATGTTTGAAAACACCTACGTTTTGGCCCTTTAGGGCCCTCCGCCTGGCCCCCCGGGGGGACCAGGTGTACCATTTGAGGACGCCTTGATCCCCACCCCCTAAGGATCATTCCTGCCAGTTTGGGCCAAATCCAATCATAAGCATTTGAAGAAAAGCTGAAATGGGAAAATTTACAGCCGAAACGAACGACCGAACGACGCACTCGACGAACGACGGACCGACGGAACAAAAGCGATCGCAATAGCTCACTTGGCCTTTGGCTCAGGTGAGCTAAAAATTGGCATGCAACAGTTTATTTTTATACAATAATGCTGAAACAGAAAGCAGCCAAAAAGAACGGTGTAATTTCATCCACTGTTTACCAACCAACCCTGATAGTTCCCGTCAAATTCTAACTTGATCACTTTCAGGAAGTGTGAAAACGTGTTTCCTGTTCCTCCTTGTGGCTAAGTGAGATAAATAAAAAATCTCCCCTTCTCAGGTTGCCCTTTAAATTTTTGGACATTTTTCAAGTATATGTCACAAGGCGTGCACAAGTGTTAAAGGGACACGTTTGATGCAATGAACATTGATTCAAACATTGCATCAAATGAGTAGTTTCAACTTTCAATAGTCAAGACATAAGAGTGCAATGGCATAGAAGCGTCAGATGTGGGGGAGGGGGGGTAGGGAAGATTTTGGGAAGCTTGTTAGGATCAGTGACAAAACGACAACAAAATACTGCTTTAGCACAAAGCCATCACCTTTTCCACCTCACCCCTCCACTTCCCCCACCCGCAAAACACACTTCTGTCATCTCACCTGCCAATCCACCATTCCATACTGCTTCCTCGCTTCTCCTCCCCTCCACTTCACCCCACCCCTTCACTTCACCCCATCCCTCGACATCACCCCACCCCTCCACTCTACCCCACCCTTCCACTTACGCCATCCACAAAACAAACTTTTGTCATCTTACCTGCCAATCCACCATACCATACTGCTTCCTCACTTCTCCTCACCTTCTTCACCTCACCCTTCCACTTCATCCCACCCCTCCACATCACCCCACCCCTCCACTCTACCTCACCCCTCCACTTCCCCACCCCCAAAACACT
>JZLH01S0223674.1:143008-155244 GCA_001188425.1 Eucidaris tribuloides
TTCATCATTGTGTGTATTTTTCCCCTTGCATTTTTAGCTCATCCGGCCCAAAGGGCCCGATGAGCTTATGCCATGGCGTGGCGTCCGTCGTCCGTCCGTCCGTCCGTCCACAATTTTGAAAATGTTTCTTCTTCGTCATTTCTCAACCGATTTTGATTCTGATTGTTTCATATGATAGGGCTAGGCGGGGGATTTAAAACTTCTACACAGAATCGTGAAATTCATTATATATGTAAATTTATGCAAATTTATTCGAAATCACAAAAAATGTTTCTTCTCCTTCATTTCTCAACCGATTTTGATTGTGATTGCTTTATTTGGTAGGGCTGAGTTATGCACATTAAAGGGAACCAACACCCTGAGTAATTTATTTGCTATACATGTAGAATATATTTGTGCCATGCCCTCTGCAAAATATTAGCATTTATGATTACTCCGTTTTTTATTTATTGAGGTTTGAATGTGAATTTCAAACAACAAGTAAAGTAAAAAACGACTTGGCATAGACTACTCGATCACCCGATACTATCAATCGATCGATCGCGCTATCGATATTTTTTCTGTCAAACGTCTTGATCGATAACAGTATTGCCGTTTGGCTAGAGTGTTGCAGATACGACGGTCCGGGGACCTGTAAAGTTCACTGTCGGTCAATTTTACTGGTCCGATCCGACCTAGCCAGTTAAAATAAAAACATTTATATATCGAGGGAAAAGGGTGCACATAAATTATATTTAGTGTAGTTGTTTCCCGATCGGAAATAAATTATGGATACAGACCTATTCGGATTCAAATACAAAAACAAATTTCGGGTGCTTGCATGCTTTTACAATTGGAAATGAATTGTCAGTGGTAATATTCGGCTCCATAATGCTAAAATAAAGTGTGACATACAAAAGTCATGTAGGCCCTACGGATCGGTTTATATTTGTGGGCAAACGGTATAGTGTTCTACTCCCTGTGCCTTTTTTTAATGAACTTGAATATACGTCTGCAGTGATTTGTCCTAAATATAGGCAGCTGTGTTATGCAAAAAATGTCAACGGTATTTTTAATCAAAAGACCCGGATCCTGTTTGTGCTATCTCTTGCGTAAGTAGCGGGAAATTGTATTGTTATTTTATTAGCTGCGTGTAGCAACCTGTACTGAATAAACCTTGCGCAAATTCACTTCACTTAAAGCGTAATTTAAAGAAAAAGTCCGCAACAAAAGACGGGCGTGCGTCGCGTATATTGCATGAAGAAAGAAAATAATGATGTTGTATCACCACCAGAAACCGTTCAGTCTACCACCCACCACCCGGCGGCGTTTGCCGGCGAGGCATGCAGCGCTCAGTGGGACATTACACATTACTCGCACCCAAATACTAAGTTTGAGCGGCTTTCCTCAAATAATAATCCATACGTCGATTGTGGCATTTAGATACAGGAAGCATATTATAGGCAAAAAAATGTTTTCATGCCAAAACTATGTTATATCATTATATCCATCCCTCAATACAGGCTTCCGATCTCACCATTTATGTTCAATACCCGCGGCAATTGCCTTGCTGTAAGTCGACAGCCGAGTTGAGCCGTGGCAAGTGCACCGCGAGTTTCTCAAGTGAGCCGACTGACAATCAATTGCGTTCGCACTTTTAGGCGGAGTCTCGACCCTTGAAACGGTCGCTGTTTGAGACGAAACGTCTCACACTTAGCAACTTTTGATGAAGTGTTTGAGAATAAGACTGCTGAAACTTGCAACGTTTTTGATCAGGAACGCGACACGTGTGGCGTATTGCGTACACACAGATCGATCATGAATCCGATAGTTTTGGTAAAAACGTACGCGTATAGCCAGAACGCGCACGCATATAACCGGCGTTAACGGAACTGAGATTGAACGCGCGGAACTGAGTTCCAAAATGTTATGACTATTATTATCAAAATATGATCACTTCACGAGCCTATGACATCTGTCTAGTGGGTTATTTGTTGTGTATTCTAGCTGTACACAAATTTGATTTTCAGGGTGTTGGTACCCTTAAACTTCTACACAGAAATTTTGAATAATCTCCATTAATTAATTATGGTAATTTATGCAAATTTATTCCAAAAATAACAAAAATTGCTTCTTCTCCCACATTTCTTGACCGATTTTCATTCTGTTTGTTTGATCTGATAGGGCTAGGTGGGGGCTTCAAAACTTCTACACAAAATTTTGAAATTAATCAATTATGCAAATTTATGCAAATTTATTCAAAATCACAAATAAAATCACCAAAACTGCTTCTTCTCATTCATTTCTCAACCAATTTTGATTTAGTTTGCTTTATCTGGTAGAGCTAAGCTTGGTAAATTGTACCACATGAAATTTCGGATATATGATGTTGCGAGATGCCGGATGAGCGCTACGTCATTGACGTTTTCTAGTTCATTAATGTGAACATTAATTGCTAACATATAAAAACCTTGCGCTACATATGAAATCATTACTTGGTATCAAAATGTGATATAGACATAACTTTGGTATCATCATGAACCTGAGAATTTAGGCTTTTTATCAATATAGATATCTCTTTTTTTTTTTCAAATTTGTGGCAATTCCCCCCATCATGTGTATATTTGAGATACATATACATAAAAGAAATCTAATCAGTTAGTCCTCTTGGTACATCTGCAATGAAAGCTCTACAGATTTACATCTCCTATTATTATGATAGCTGACTGGGTTGATATAATATTTGGTAGACCATGCATTTTCCAGGGTTACCGTTGAAATCCCGTGTTTAATACATTATGTAGTGCCCTCTTGTGTCAATCAACAGTACAGTTGTATAGTAATGGTGCAGGAGTTGCACCAGTGCACAACATATGGACATAAACTGACCAAAAGGCAAGTGAAAGTTATGTTGAAATTTAAATGTTCAAGGCCTTAACTGTTGCAAAAGACCACTCAACAAAGCACTTTGCACAAAAAGAGTTTTTCAACACTGGAAAACACTAAACCCTCCAAAAATAACTTTTGGACAGCTTGGTAACCCAGGTCACAGCACTGATGAAAAAGAAGAATTAACAAAATGGTAGAATTCGATTTGGTACCATAGGGTACCATTTATCTCATTACTTGCACAGTCTGGTCTCAACCCTCAACACTATACTAGCCCTAACAGACACTTACTTTTCATTGTGAATAGGACAGACTTGGCAAGTGTGTCGCGATTCTTCTCTAGAACTCCTGCCACATTGTAGCACACCTGTAATGAAAAAAAAAAATGAGTGTGATGAACAGTGATCTATTATGGGGAAACTTTATATAATAAGTCATGTTTCTATTATATTCCGATTTTAATTCTAACCCTGACTAATGAATATTTAGACCAATATTGAATTGAACTAATTTTTATTATCCTCACACAAGCAATATAGTGAGGACACACATTATAATTGTATAACGGGCAAATTATAATTGATTCAGGTATAGCAGATTATTAATCAATTTATTCTGTTGTCACCCCAGACATCAGAAAACAACATCAAACCTACTAGAAATTGTTTATAGTGACGTGATGTTTAAATTATCAGAGAACATGTAGTGGTATGTACATTACCTATGGGAAATGTCGGGGGTACCCCCCCCCCCCCAACATTTGAAATTCTGAGTGATTTCTCAAATTTTCAGGGCATTGATAAATTGTATAGTGTATCTAAAAAAAAACATAATTGCGAAGAATTTCATTTCTATACCGGGGCTTTAGGATTTAGCATCACATTATGGCCTCGGATGAAAAGGTGGTCCCAAAATTGGTTCTTGACAACAACACAATAATAAGAGGACAATGAAAGAAACATACCATGCCTGCATAGTGAAGAATACAGAACGTCATGCCCATATCTTTGGGAGCAAAATAAACGTTCTTGGCCCTTGTTCCGGGGCCGTTGTGAAGCTTGGTTGCCAAGCTCTGATTGGTTCCCCTCGGGAAATGACTCTCCTCATCCATCAAGGCGATGATACCAAGATGTTTCTGAAGAAGAAAAAAAAATTATAAAAAATTGTCATATTTTGCTTTTATTGATTTAAAGAAAAATTGTCATGATATTTTGCTTTTATTTATTTAAAGGTTGTGTCAGGGATGTGCAAGTCCATTACTTCCCTTCATTATCAATACCAAACGGTAGTTTAGTACTTACAAATGGTGTGTTGAAAATTTGAGATCCATACGTCATGAATTTGTTGTTTTATGAGAAAAACTAATAACGACATGTTACCAGAATGTTGTTCTTTCCGTGAGTTTCAATTTTGCTCAAACTGCGAATCACGGTTATTGTGTAACGTCGGAAGACCAGCGCAGCGCACTGATTGGTCAAACGGCTAATCTCCGCACGACATTTAGCTAACGGCTGATCGGACAATTTTGGAACGGCACGTGCACGTTTGACGTCGCGGATGTTTTGAAATTGCTTCTGAGTAATTTGAAAAAGGATGAAGTTTAACCGTCCAGATTTTCACCAAAACTCAATATTTTACCCCAAGTCTCTATGAGAGGTGTTTATTTATATTAATCTTTACATTGGATATGATTTCAGCTGATTTCATTCATTTAGATGTTTTTTGACGTGCAAATCAATGACACAATCTTTAAAGACTGTGTTTTTGATTTGCACACCAAACCGTTTTTGCTGAGATTGGATCCAGCTTAAGATGGATAGATAAAAATGCAGTGTTCAGAATTTGGGATTCATACGTTGGTAAGTTTTTGAACGAAAAAGGATTTTAAATTGGGCTTTTGGTCAAGTTGTACTTTGCAGCGGTAATCTAGGTTTCAGACGCTGAATGTAGCTTTCACCTACTAGCTTTGAATTTGGTTGAGTTCAACCATAGCAAAGATTGCTTGACAATCGTCCAACGGAACTGGTGTAAGTTTTAGATCTTACAAGCTTTGATAAGCAGGTATTTAGTTTTTACTATATGATGCATAGTGGGCAACCCTAGGGTACCGTTGTACCCCAGTGTACCGCGTTGTGTAGCACCCTCTTGTGCCAATAAAAAGTATTGACTTCAGTTATGGTGTTGAGGCTTTTTCAGTGCATAGCAGAAAGACAAAAAGTGGGGTGAAACTGAGGCTGAAGTTGGTATTTGAATGCTCTTTAGTTCTGTACAATATCATGAAAGAATACATTTGCGCATGAAAAGTTTTTCAACATTGAAAAGCACACTCCAAACACAACTTTTACACAGTTTTGTAACCCAGGGCACAGTGCTAAAAGAATAAATAAATAATTCAACAAAATGGCAGATTCTATTTGGTACCCCAGGGTACCATTTATGTCATCATATTCCGCATGTAGCGGCACTGATGTCATTATTACCTCAAGGAATGCGTCCAGGACAAGTTGGTTGCTGGTGTAATCGACTTTGGTGAGTTGAATTCCTTCCTTCTCACAGTCGTCCTCATCATCATCACCACCATAACCATCACCATAATCACCACCACCATCAATATCATCATTACCATCAAAATCATCATTACCATCATCATCATCATCATTGTCATCAACATCATCATCATCACTATCACCATCACCATCACCATCACCATCATAACCATTTCCATCATCATCATCACCACCACCATCATCATTATCATTATCATTCCATTATCATCATCTTCATCATCATCATCATCATCATCATCATCATCATCATCATCATCATCATCATCATCATCATCATCATCACTTCCACCACTATCAGCACCATAACCATCACTATAATCACCATCACCACCACCACCACCATCATCATCATCATCATCATCATCATCACCACCACCACCACCACCACCATCACCACCACCACCACCACCACCACCATCACCACCATCACCACCACCACCATCACTTAACAACTGGTTTTCATACTGATGTAATGGGCCAAATGGAGGGTTCTAATCAGTATGACAGTCTTTCAGGTAAGAAGGTCCTGTTCAAAATTGTAGTTCAGCCCTGATGAGCTGATGCACTGTACTTCCTTTTTGTATACATGTATATCCAAAAACTTTTCTTCCCCTAGATTTCTCCTCCCAATTTTTTGCTCCACATGTGGCGGCTTGTATGTCATTACCTCAAGGAATGCATCCAGGACGGGTTGGTTGCTGGTGTAATCGACTTTGGTGAGTTGAATTCCTTCCTTCTCGCAGTCCTCCTGCTCCTGCTTGAAGATGTGGTCGTTGAAGTAGTTCTGAAGCTGCTCATTGGCTAGATTGATGCATAGCTAATCAGGTGGGACGTGTCAACAGAAAATAACATTATCGAATACATTAGATAGATTACTTGATAGCTAATCTGTTCAACTGGACTTCTGTTGACTTTGGAGAGAGATGGTTTTTGGCATTTGTCTGGGTTACTTCTTCAGCTCCATCTGGTGAAAATCCACCGTCACCAGAAAGAACTGAGCAAGCAACTAGTACAAGCTCTAAAACCATTTTCCTCCAAAGTCAAAATAAGTCCAGATGATCAGATTTAAAGTACTCCCAAATACTACATCTACATTACCTGGACTAATCTCTAGTGTTGCACGACTAAGTCGCGAAAAGTCGAAGTCGCGACTGCCTGCACGGAGTCGCGACTCCGACTATCGGAACGCAATAGTCGACTTTTTATCACATGTTAATTTGAATTAAAAACTGAGTCAAAAGACGTAAGAATTGAACAGAATTACCAATCATTTATCTACTATTTTGTGGCAGAAATGAATCCCCTCTCTCTCTCTTCGATCGCAAATCTAACAGAACTGCCAAAATGTACTTGGATCAGCCTATAATCGTGCAATGCTATCATACATATGTTGCCGTATACGTTGCACTCACTGCGACTCCGACTGCGACACCCATGCACCCCACACCACCAATCTTGAACACACTAAGATGTTGAACACCGATAGTTGACTAATAGTCGGAGTCGCGACTATTGGTGGGCGACTAGTCGACTCTCTAAAATGCTGAAGTCGTGCAACACTACTAATCTCCATCAATTTACATGTGAAATAAACAAAATGCACCAGCTGATAACATTTTTGATAATTAAAAGTGAAACATTTTAACATTGAATTGCACACACTGGACAAAAACATGTCGTCTAGTTACCTTGACGGAATACATTTTGTCGGGCAAATGCACAGTGTGCTTAAAGCATAATGAACAGCAATGTAGATTTGAATGTCTAGTAAACTCACCCAGAGTGGACAAAACGATTTTCAGCACTGTTATGGGTGCATTATACTAATCAGATTTTGAGACTAATAAATGAACCACTTCAACAAAAACAAGAAACCTTCCCATTTCCCTCCATACATATACTCTGTAAATATTTTATACCCATGAAAGAAGATCTTACAAAGCTGTATAGTTTTAAAATAAAGTTTACATAGATTTCATATCCAGATGATGTAAGAATTTCATGATTATAAATACAGTATGAATGCTATCAAGAGCATACAATACAGGTTAAATTTTCATTTATTTTTTATGTCTACATACCTGTTCGAAGCCATTCTTGGCAAAATTCTCGAAGCCGAAGATGTCGAGAACGCCAATGTCGAGGGCGTTCTCCGCCTCGGCGTCAAGAGGCTGTAGGAGCTGATTGGTGTTGTTAACCACCCAACTGAAGAGACGGCTGTACAGGGCCTTGGTGAGGGCGTCCCGGCAGGCGGAGGCCTGGACGGGGGTCCGGAACTTGGTGATGGATTCACCTGTAACATTGACAGAAAACGTGATGGAAAACCTATCAATAGATGTATTTGACTGAATTGAAAAATGCCACTTTGCATGAAGCCATGTGAGAGGCGCCTTGCAAGCCATGAGAAAAAAAAGTTTGGGAAGTGACCATGTTTGAAATATTTGATTGCCATTTTTCGGAACTGTAAGATACTTTTGAGACCTGAATGGTCAATGGCAATCGTAGCCAACTTTTGATATATAAGTAGTCAATGTGAACTGTGCGGAGTATCAAAACCTCATAGCAAACACTATAAACCTGTCCATAACCACTATAAATCAGATTTAATGTGAAATTAAAAACTCACTCGTTACATGAAATTTTTCTATTCAGGTAAGTTTCATTGTCTGAGGACTCATAATCTTCAAGTTACAATCAGTTATTTTACAGCATGGATGCAAAGATCAAACATGGCAATTTTTTCAAGCCCCTACCCCAAAAAAATTGTCAATTTAACCTGATGAAGACAGTTTCTGCTTTAACACGCATTTCCCATAGACCTCAGGCTGAGATATCTTTTGTGTCTAATCTTCAACAGGTTAAATCAAAAAAAAAAATTGTAGTTCTGAATCACTTCTGGCCCTCAAATTTGAGCTGAAGATAGATGACCGTATTGCGTTTTAGAAAAATGCAGAATATGAAAATCGACTTTCCAAACCCAACTCGAGCATTTGCGTGTAAACTACTTGTTGTTCATTTTGTAAGCAATAGGTCTCATTTGTGCTCAATATGGACTAGGTTCTTACCCCTTGTGTACGTTGTCTCCGACAGGATAGCTCCCACAATCTCATCCCCAGGAATCTGTAGCAGCTCCCCGGCCTTGTCGGCCACCTCGGGGTTGGTCAGGAGGGCCGACTCGGAGTTCTCCTGGCAGGTGAAGTGGAGGTCGCCAAGGAGCAAGATGGCGGCCAGGACGCTGAACAGACTCTCCTCATCCTGGGGGGTGGGGCACAGAGACAGGATCAACAATGAACTTAAAGATAAGATACTTGCAGAACAACATAATTTTAATATCAACTAATTTAAAAAAATTCTGTGAACCACTAGTATTCTAAAAATGTCACTAGAGTACAAGAGAGAGTAGTTGAAAACAACAGAACACTTAGTTTTTTACAAAACACAATTCATCAAGTTGACAAAGTGCTAACACAGAAATCAATATGAGGCACGTTAATTGTTAACATTGCCACACAAGGGAATGGCGATAGCATCTTTCACCTGTTTAAACTGCAAATACTACAACTACTTACATGGTAATTTTCATGGTGGTTTTATTTTCGCGAATTTCGCAAGTCAGTTATCGCAAAAAATTTCCACTTTGGTTCATGTCTATTCACACTAAAGCATGAAAGCACCACTAAAATTTTGAAAATCAGCACTCGCGAAGTTTGAAATTTAGTTCAGACCCACAAAAATATCTCTACATGAAAATATTGGAGTATACAGTATTACATTTAAAAGAGAGAAAGAGAGATGAATGACTGTATAACCAAAGAACAAACAAGATAAAATACATATAACAGAACTGTGTTGTTTCACATTTGGTGAAAGGACTCAACAGAAATAGCAAGTTCTGCTAGTGAGATGTAGAACCTTTGTTCAACCATGTACAATATAAACACACTTCAAATATTTAGCAAGATATAGCATGAAATAAATGATTCAACTAGAAATATCTGATACAACATGAATGAAAAAGTGAACTATTCCCATTGGGTCCAATTCCTATCAGACGCAAGGATTAATTCAATACTGGTTGACCAAATACCAAATTCATTACTCAAATATGAATCCCACTAAATGTATTGATCATCTAAATTTTGTTTGTTTCTTCTTTACCTCATTTGAGAATCCAATCAGTCTGAGACAGTCCCTAACTGCTCGGAATTTAGCTCGTTGATTGGTGCCTCGAGCCGAGACATCGCCCTTTCGCAAGTACCTGATAATTCACAAAATTAGACAAATACAATTAGTTTAGACAACAACAAAATACATTGCACTTGATGAGATATATGAATGGATGACTAAATGAATGAATGAATTGATTAATTAATGAATAAATGCATGAATGAATGGATGGATGAATGAATGAATGAAAGAATGAATGAAGAAATGATGAATAAATGAATGCATGAATGAATGGATGGATGAATAAATCTATAAATGAATTGATAACTGAACAAATGAATGAAAGATTGAATGGGCAGACAGATGGATGAATGAATGAAGATATGCATGGATGGATTAATGAATGAATAAATGGATGGTTGAATAAATGAATGAATGGATAAATGAAGGAATGAATAAATAAATGAATGAGTGAATAAAAGAATGAAAGAATGAAGGAATGAATGGGTGAATAAATGAACGAATGGACGAATGAACAAATGAACAAGCAAACAAACAAACGAAGGAATGAATGAATGAAAGAATTTATCTTAAGCCATACTGTACCTGTGATCCTTGGGAGATTGAAGACCATAGAAATCCTTCTCCTCGGGACTGAGACCGTCAAACAGCAGATAAAAGATGTGAAAGTTTCTCTCTCCTTCCCCTTGCATGACAACCCTGGACTTCTCAAGCAGATATTCTGACAGTCGTGCTTCAAGAAAATGAACAAATCATTTGTTCATTAAAGGTATTGGCTAACATTTACCACAGTTAAAACAAAATCTGAGCTAGTGATTCCCATGCTACCATTGTCTTGATAGGTCTAAAATGACGCCCTGCAAAAATGTGTATTTCAAAAATGATATTTAGTGCTTTAAAAAAGTGAAAATCGAAGTTGATCGGATTCACCTGCCCATTTTCTCCCATAGACTTACTGTGTGTACACCTACACTATTTAAACTCGCCCCGAGTTTATTGTTTATTCATGCTTAGCTTGCCATTGGCAGTGTAACTTTCCAAACTTTTTTATTGTAGGGTGTTTATTTGTCCATATGAACACTACTATGTAGTTCAGATATCAAAATTTGACAATTTTTTAAATTGAAGCTCCACAATGTTAGCCTATCACTTTAATTGCGAATTTCATGTGTAATTGTACTCTGTACAACAGCATAAAACTATTTAATGATTTTACAGACACTATATAACATTTTGGAAGTCCAATTTGAAAAATTGTCAAACTATGCTATCTCACATTATCTAACAGTGTTTGGACAAATAAACACCCTAA
This sequence comes from Eucidaris tribuloides, assembly GCA_001188425.1. Classification (NCBI taxonomy): domain Eukaryota; kingdom Metazoa; phylum Echinodermata; class Echinoidea; order Cidaroida; family Cidaridae; genus Eucidaris; species Eucidaris tribuloides. Next base: position 153,944 of record JZLH01S0223674.1, read on the forward strand.
AACACAAAAGTTCAGACAGTTATGCTGTCACTTGTAAAATATGTGCAGATAAAAATTGGCACATGAATTATTCTCAGCCGATCAAAATTCTGTGATACGGCAGTGTATGGGGAAAAACAGAAATGGTCTCTTAATGATTTTTACTTTTTTGAAGCACTTAATGATCATTTTGAACTGTAATTTTTTCAGGGCTTAATTTTTAGACCTTATCAAAGACACTAATAGCATGGGGAATCATGTAGCTCACATTTTGTAAATGGAAATATGGAAAAATGGAAATATCTATTTGTTAAGACTAAAGTATGTCAAACCCAGTAAAACAGGGTTGGGATGTAGGTTGGGTGGGTTAATAAGTATTTGTACCCAGTTCGGGGGAGTGGGAGGCAGATAACAACAGAGAGAAGAGGAAATTAAATTTTAGTGATGTATATATGAATGTTTCATATCTTGTTGTATTTTGTTGGCGAATTTGAAATTATAATTATGTAAACTGACTTTATAAATTAATTAATTAATTAAATAAATATATATATATATATATCAATGAATAAATAAATAAATAAATGAATAAATAAAAATAACAATATTAAACAATACAATACATGAAATAGTTATCAATATTTTGAAGGTAAAAATTGTATTCTTCCAACAAAATATGGCCAGCACTGTGTGTAAAATACACCATCTCATAATCACTACTTTTTTGGAACTTGCTAAAGAAAAGTATGTGAAGACGCAAAGTATATGTGTGTCTAGTCCCGAATGGGTTGAAAATATATCATACCATGTGTACATGTATGTAAATTAATTCAACTGGTTACAATACCTCTTAAATATAAATTAGCTAGTCTCACCACTAGCAAACTTATACCACATCTCAAAACAACACTCTATTATTCATAGCATGCTTAATGGATTTGCTCAACAGGTGTTCAAAGATCAAACAAGCTTAACACTAATCTGGTTGAGTTATTTTGGACATGCAATATATATATATACCTGGGATTGGGGGGGGGGCAAATTTCCCTACCCCCAGTCTCAGCTTTTGAATGCTCAATGACTATTAAATTTGTTCATTACTGCACAATGATTTCCTATGTTATATACATTATGTGCAAATTTATGCATAAAAACCTAACAATATTAAAGGTATTGGCTAACATTTACCACAGTTAAAAAAATCTGAGCTACATGATTCCCCATGCTACCATTGTCTTTGATAAAGTCTAAAAATGACGCCCTGAAAAAAATGGTATTTCAAAATGATTATTTAGTGCTTTAAAAAAGTGAAAATCGTAAGT
>JZLH01S0223685.1:0-12254 GCA_001188425.1 Eucidaris tribuloides
GGGACAGGAGGCAAACAGATGCTATCCTTGTTGTCTAGACCACCAAATAATTTCCATTCCTACCACGATGGAAAACGAAGATGTTGGGCAAAGTTCACAAACTTGACATCGTCGTCGAGAGAAAGGGCTGGCTTGACCCGCCTTCGTGTGGTTTGATGCGATTGAGCAACAGAATGAACATGACATGTTTTGGCAGCGGAGAGGAAATGTCTCCCTACCCTGTCCGACATCTTTTCCTTCCCCTCGCTCCTACCCTCCTTAAAGGCAGGGCATCTCTTTGCATGCCTAAAAATTAACATTGTGTAAATATATTGTTATGTTGAAGAAAATACCATCTAAGAACCGTTGGGAGTTCAGTTTGAAACTCAGGCTTAGTGAAATTATAGTGACCGTTAGACTTTGATTTGAATTATTGTCTCCTATAGACCAAAATTCCTATCAGTATAAAATTGTGTAAAAAACCTCACATACTTCCAACCAACGGTACCAATGCAGACAGGTGGTAAATATTTGGAAAAGAGGACATAAAATGAGAACATGAAGACATAAATAAGAACTTAATCATCTCATGTTTAGCTTGCACAAAAAAGAGAGTAGGGCCTATGTGGTGATAAAAATGTATGATTATTATACCAACTAATACAGCAGTGTTATTTGTGTGTAATATTTCTGGGTACGTGCATAAAATGTCAAACTTCATGTCTTCGTAGCAGAGTCTTCGCATCATAAGACATTCTCTAAATTACAAGGGCTTTATTTAGCATGATCATTCTAGTCAGCTCAAAATAGAATCGCCCATCCCCCGAGGAAGACATGAACAGATGAAACATAAATCATACTTTGCTATACATGTACACACATATCTCTCTCTCGCACACACAAATAACATGGAAGTGATTTATAGATTTATAGTAGTCATGTTTCATGTGATATGTATAACCCAGGCAAATTTTGCCAAAAAGTGACTTTTTGTTTTGGTGGTGGTGGTCTATGCACCTGTTCTATGTTAGACAAGAAGGGAAACTAGATGGAAGTTGTGAAAGTTCACCCCAGTGACATTGCCGTCGTTGCTCTGCTCCCACTTTTGAAATGATTCATTTTATGACTTCTCCAGCTCATTGCCAGGGTTTTTCCTTTTGTCTGGAAGTCTATTATAGGCATGGCTGCCGGGTTTATTACCCAACCCCGGTTTTCAAATAGAAGGTGGAATGTAGAAACAGCATGCAGTACTACAGGTTGTCAGTTAGTTGATGTTAAAAGTAAAGAGCATGATCAGTGGTTGTCCTTGACTTGGGGTGAAACTGTCCAAGAATCATGTAAACTGTGCAAGGATTCTACTGTGAAAATCTGGTAGTCAAAAGTTGACTCATTCTAAAATAACTTCCATCAGTTTGCCTTGTGAAAGACAAATATGTTGTGTAGCTTTCTATTGGATTTAATTCTCTTGGGCCTCAAGAGAAATGAATTGCCGGTATGTTCACACTTGTTCTCCTTAAGTAAACAAACTCAAGACAAATCCTTAAGCCAGGAGACACTCCAGCTGGTGTATATGCTGATATATTTTTCAACCAGTTTTGGTCTACATGCATTTTTTATTTCCCCCAATCATGTTAGTGTCCTTTAACTATCTTAGTCCCACAGGCAAACATTTGTGTTATTGGCATACAGCTGTCACTGCTTGTTAGTGGGTGGGTTATTCACATGTTGTTGTAACGTGACAATACCCGCTTACAGATGACTGTCCTAACCAGTAGACCAGCTGACCTTTTGATCGATGGGCACGCTACCCTCATGTTATAGTTCGGCCAGGAAGACTTATCAGGGGAGACATTAAATTTATTTGTCACCAACACATGTGCATATGCCTACTTGACATTTATACTGCTGGACAGACACATGATTACAAAGGCTAATCATATGCTAGTTAACAGTACCACATAGAGGAATACCCATTATCTTTTACTCTAGACAGGAGACAGGGGTGACTTTGGGAAAAAACATATTCAATTTGAGCTCTAATTTAATGGTACAGTTTCTAAAAATATACAAAATAGTTTTAAAAAAGCTATTAGATGAGTGTTCTCATGTCCAAACTTTCAAAATCACTCGGTAAATGGTATTTTTGCATTCAGGCAAGAATGTGAAAATACCACACCAAATCATACACGTGGGACTGTGGATATAATTCTGAATTTGTAACTAGTGCTTTGTGGGAATGAAGGGGTTCTCTATGAATAAAAGCAATTTACCTGCCCAGAATAGGAAGATACAACAAGTGTGCAACAATAAACGTTGTGATTTCCTGAAGTGAACTGATAACAATTCTGATGGTTCCATTTGTTGAGGGGCAACAAGGAGTTTGTTTTATGTCAACATAAGATTACAGGGCAAGGAAGTATTATTAGTAAACATTCTTTGTGCTGGCTGTCACTGAGAAGTGGAGGATTTCCATTTTATTCATGGCCCACTGTCTTCCTCCTGGTACATTGATTACATACACCAAAACAAGTCACAAAAGTCTTGTCCTGTGTTGGTGCCAGAAAAGTTGCCAAACAGTAGCAAAATTACATGTTGTTTGCCCAAAGTTTTAGCATGTGTGTCCTCTTTTGTTGGGTCCATGTATCTTGAATTCTGTTTGGTGGCTAGAGCCACTGGGGATCATGCTTCCAATTTAGAATGATTTGGTAAACTTCATGACAAGTTGGACTTTAACAAAACAAATTTGACATGTTTATGTTTCATTGTGTCTTTTTAGAACCATGCAGTATGTTTCATGTTCATAAATTGTGTCAATTTGTCACAGACTATCAATTAGCGGACATAACTTGAGGGTCTTTTTGAAATATAATGTGGTGACAACTGACAAATTTTGCATGGATCCCCAAAATACATTAAGCTAGCCTACAGTCAATTACTTGAAATAAAACTTTGAAATAGAACCCAATTGAAGGGTTTTACAGAGGTATGAGAGGTTAGCATTAAAGCTGATTTCAGCTCTTTTTGTTTTGGATTTTCAGCTTATTTTCAGCTTTTTGTGAAATTCCTCTCTACAAAAGTATAGAAGCTTTTACAATTTCAACTTTTTTTCAGCTCTTTTCACTTGTGGTCACTCACACCCCTGGTTTGATTTAGTACTTATTCCATTCATTCATTCAGTATTTGTTTCACTTGTACAGTTTGGGTCCATATTACATGCAGCTGACTTGCATCATGACATTTGACTATCAAAATTTTGACACAGTAATAATAAATTAATATGTTATTCCTCATCATAGTAATGAGTGGTAATTGCTGTGACTGTTCTAGCCTCTGCACTTGGCAAAGAGGGCTGACGTCTAGACTCCAGACATCCATTTAGCCTGTGATGGCTGCTGCTAATGCTGTGTGGGGGCTGTGTATCAATAAGACCTGGTCTACAGCTGGATAAGTTCCAAACAGATTTTGAGTGACTGAACTAATATTTGTTGAGTGGGGGAGGTATAGGGGCCATATAGTAAAAATACTTGGAGATGCTAATTACCTATCCATTGGTTACAGTTTTTGTTTTTGACTACTTCAGTACTTCAAAATTAAAGTTTAAACTGAGCAAATTTGAACAAAATTGTCATAAAAGATGGAGATCACCCAGCAAAGAATAACACAGTGATTTGCATAGGCTACATGGTGATTTGGGCAATCAAGCTGTTCTGGTGAGAGAACATTTTTTTTTCCAAAACTGTGTCTACTGTGACCCCCCCAAACCAGTTGAAAATAATTTGAGATCAGAAGAAACCACATCTTGATGTAGTTTTAAGGCTAGGTTGAGTCTGTTTTTAAAGTGGGTTTGAAAAATCGCCCGTTTCGCACCCAAAGAACCTCTTTTGTAGGAACAGGTTTCTTCAGTGGACTGATAGGAGTCTAAATGAATCCATCCTCTTATGGGTTACTCAAATGTGACAAATGTTTATTGTGAATTTTCTTGTGGCATTCCTTACAATCACAGTGTTTTGGCCCAGGCATTTGTTGAGTTTCAAAATAAGGAAACACTAAAATAGGAGAAACAACCTAGTACATTTACATTTAGATTGAAGTCAATATAACCTGTGGTGTTTGGATTGTATGGTTTCTGGGAACAATAGAAAGTGATTAAAATAGCCTAGACTGGGGACAGACGCTAGATTATAACGGCAACAAATATAATGGGCAACATTATTTGGGATTCTTGGTATTATAGGGTTTGGACACAACATTACAGGGTCATAACAGGTTTGTAACAAGATATCTGTACCAGTACTTTGTTTGCATGTATGTATGTGTATGTGTTTGTATGTGTACTGTTTTTGTGTGTGTTTATTGTTTGTGTGTGTTGTTTGTGTTTCTGTGTGTGTGTGTATTGTGTGTGTTGTATGTGTGTGTCATATGTGTGTGTGTGTGTGACAGAGTTTGTGTATATGTTTGTGTGTGTTTGGATGTATTGATTATGTGTGTGTTGTATGTGTTTGTATATTTTGTGTTTGTGTGTGTGTGTGTGTGTGTATTTGTGTTTGAATGATTGGGGGAGGGGTCTAGGGAGATAGTGATAAATGGACACTGAATGCAGCCTCACAGTGCACTCTGTCGATCATCTAAAATGCTCACACTTCAACCAAGAACACTGTACGATGAAAATTTATGGTGGGAACAGCCTCCAAGGTGAGAATGGTATAAACAGCCCCTCCCCCATCCCCCATCTCAATTTTTAGTACCCAGTTGGTTGTAAGGAAAACCTCCTTGTCAGTTGTCATCAAGAGAGATGTTAGAAACCATCAAATGGCGCATCTGTCATTCATTCATTGTGTTTCTGCGTTTTCATTTGTGTGTGTTGCAGAGGCTAGACACTACAGTGAAACATGACTGCATCAGCTCCATTGATTAACATGCTAATTGGGGTGTATTACATAACTATGCCCAGTGGTACTCTGGAGCACCAATAGACAAAAGGTGCTATAATAAAATTGATTTCAATTACAGTTCAACTAAACACACATACACATTACACACACCCACGTAACACACACACACACACACACACACACACACACACACACACACACACACACACACACACACACACACACACACACACACACACACACACACACACACACACACACACACACACACACAAACATGTATGTCCAAGTACACACAGATATACATGCACAGACTACATACAGTATGCTGCAATTGTTATGCACATACACCTCTTGGCACTTTCAATAAAATCACTGCCACTGGGTTTGGTTATTGATTTAAAGGGAATAGACAGCTACCTCATGTACTAATGCAAGCCTTGGTGGATAATAGAATAACATTAGTAGAAGCAGGTTTAGTACAAGTTGTTACTACTAGCAGTAGCAGTAGTTCAAGAAGGATGGTACCGATCAACAGTGCTTCATATTAGATTGTACTAGAACACAGAACCATCTCTAAGTGTACATATAGATGGAATATGGATGTATTGAGAAAATTTAATTACCCAATTTCTTAATTTTGTTTTTGTCCTATTTTGCTGAGTAATAAATGCTTTAAACCCTTCCCCCATGAAGGTTATCCCTGATGTATTGCAAATCATAAGATTAAAAGGTAGAGAATCGCATTTGCATCCCTCCCCACAGTAAAGGAAAACATTGCTCATGCCCTAAGACTATTGATGAAGGATATGTCTGTGAAATCTGTGGGTCAATAATCACCTAGAATTTGCAAAATGCACAAAAAATCAATGACTGTTAAATATGTTTTATGCGAGGAATTTTCGTCTCTACAAGACACTACTTCAAATTAGTCTGCAGGCACAGACTCTATTTTGGCACTACAATTTCACAGCGCCTTGCGCCAAGACTAATCTTGTTGACTAGGGTACGGAGGAGCTAAACACAGGGCCTATGGAAGTAGTAGTCTGCAGTACAGATTGTTCAGACCCTGATTGGTGTAGCACGACGGACAAAGGTTTGTGCCTGCAAACTAACTTCAAATCAGCTGGTCTACTGGTCTCTATAATTCCACATTCCACTAAAGCTGAGTTTCTAGCTCCTATACTTTGCTAAAGGTTTTCAGATGGTACTTTCTTCTATTATGCCAGTGTACAATGTTAATTTGTAGGCATGTAAAAGAGACGCACTGCCTTTAAAGGTATTGGCTAACATTTACCACAGTTAAAAAAATCTGAGCCACATGGTTCCCCATGCTACCAGTGTGTTTGATGAGGTCTAAAAATGAAGCCCTGAAAAAATTGTACATGTATTTCAAAATGATTATTTAGTGCTTTTAAAAAGTGAAAATCGTAAGTTGACCAGATTCACTTGTCCATTTCCTCCCATAGACTTACTGTGTGTACGCCTAGGCTATTAAAACTCGCCCCGAGTTTTAATAGTTTATTCATGCATAACGTGCCATTGGCAGTGTAACTTTCCAAACTTTTGTATTCTAGGGTGTTTATTTGTCCATTTGAACACTACTATGTAGCTCAGATATCAAAGTTTGACAATTTTTTAAATTGAAGCTCCACAGTGTTAGCCTATCACTTTAACCCGTTGGTGACTAAGTACGAGTTAACTCGTGTTGGTGTCTATGAAAAATGCGTGTTATAGCAAAATCAAATTGTCTCCAACGGGTTAAAATTATATCACTTACATTACATGTACATGTACTACTCATCTTGATCCTCTCTAGCTAAAATTTAAATTTTGTTATTAAATTTTGTTCGTGAATCGAAAATGAGCGCTGAAATATTTCTGCAATTCAGGGAAACCTCCAGCACTTCAAACATTAAGATAAAGTGCCATTCTTATTGAAATCACATGAATTAACAACAGTGGCCCATTGTTACTCTACGGACGCAACTTTTTGGAAAGTCACATGCCAGCCAAGTCAGTTGAAAGTGAATCACACCTTCTGGGAATACACTGCTGTCATCCTCACAAGACCGCAAACTTTACAAAAAATAAAGCGATATTGTCACCGCAAGTGTGCACGTCAGATCTAGGTAACTTCCTATTTGAGCATTGTACACTTTTTAGCGATGGGAATTTGACAGGCATGCCCAGTACAATTCATGCTCATGTCTTGTACAACATTTGTTGTATTAACTCTTAATGTGCTGAAGTTGCAGATCTGCACCAAATAATACACACAATGTCCATAGAGGTTTAAATCCTCTGGCATGTTAAAGGTATCATATAACAATGTTTCCAGTTAAAAATTCTGAGCTACATGATTCCCCATGCTACTGGTGTCTCTGATAAGGTCTAAAAGTGAAGTCCTGAAAAAATTGTGGTATAAAACGATCATTAAGTGCTTCTAAAAAGTGAAAATCATTGAGCGACCATTCACGTTTTCCTCCATAGACTGCAGTGTAGCAGAATTTTCTATCAGCTGAGATTTTATTCATGTGCCAAATTTTGAATCTGTACATATTTTAGCTAATGAAACTTGAAATTACTCGAGTTTCCGTCACAATTTTTTCCAGCCCATAATGAGGGAATATTTCATTATTCACTTAATTCATTACACACAGATTTATTTGGCAATTCCTAATTACTGAACAAATCACAAATGTATAAATTTGGTTCTACGTCTGGAATCCATATTAAATTTAAATGGTTTTGGGAATGGGTATGAATCATGAAGAAACAATTGGGGAACATCATTTCCACTCTAAATTTACATCCTTCAACATCACCTTAGAGAATCAGGAACCTACATGAAAAACCACAATGTGGGGACTCAGTGTGACTAATATCTCATTTTCATGAAAAACTATCAATTATTCTGCAGTTTTTCCAGCCAATAGTCCTCTCCGCATTGTGTTGAAAGTAATAATGCCAACATATGCAACTAAATCTGAAAAACGAACATGAATAAACAGAGAATTTGATGTGATGGAAAATGTAACGTAATAACCGTAACGTAATTAACCATGTTTTGTGCTGTTGTAGTTAAAAGATGAAAAGATTTTTTATCAATAAGTTATATATCAAATGACTATAGCAAGATGTCAGAAATAGCATGGATACACACAATTTGTTTCAGTCTGAAAACAGGTTGAGGAAACTTTGACACAAACGACTCCTGTAATTTTTTCGATGTCTCTTTCGGTAACGTAACAATAACATCATAATAAAGTTCTTGTGTATTAACCACTGAGAACTTCTCTGATTTGCTTGATGTTGTGAAAATAGGTGCAGCTTAAGCTACAGAATTGACAGTCCAAAACAGCACAATTATATGAAAAGCATATTCATGTAGGAGCCAATGTTGAGGAATGTTTTGTCATAAAGTGTAAGCGTAACTAATAGACGGAATTGCCCATTTTAACTTTTTTACCAAACACTTAAATGCTTTTTTGGTCATTCCATTTGCAATTTTGCACATTTCCAGTTTCTAACGGTTCTAACCCAAAACCTGTACAGTGGAACCCTTTTGATGAATTATAGACCAACAGACGATCTTGAAACGAAATGCAAACAATATTGGGTCTATTTTTAAACACATTTCCCACCAAAACTTCCAAAATCAACCGAAAAGGTGAGGCTTGAAAAGAATTTGTCAAAATCATGAATTATTCTCAGATTTTTGGCTGCTAACGCGGCCCAAAAATCATAACAAGGGTGGGTGACGGGAAACTCATAATCAAGTTTCATTAGCCTTATGAGTGACTGCATAACTCTCTAAACTTTTGTGTTCTAGGGTGTTTATTTGTCCATCCAAACACTTCCAGATATGTTAGATAGCAAAGTTTGACAATATTTTAAATAAGGCTTCCACAAAGTCATATATTGTCTTTAAGAGTTTAAGAGCAGTGACATGATTGGGAGAAGTCAAAATGCCTTAAGAACCAAATGAGTTGAAACATATACACTGGCTACAGTTTTCAGGCTGGAAGGATTTGTCATGAATTTGTTTACTTCAGAAACAAGCATTGCTTTTAATACCAGTATTAGATTAATCTCTGGCTCTGATAGAAATTAATCCCATAGAAAGCTACACAACAAATTTCACCCTCTTTAATAGCAATTTCCCGACAATCATTGTGTAATAAAGAGAAATGAATGACTACATGAAATTTTCACAGCAGAAACTTTAAACAGTATACTTAAAGGTAAATGACATGATTGGGGATAGTCCTCAACTTGGGCTGAAACTACTCTAGAATCAAGTATGCAAGGATTCTCCTGTGAAAATCTTGTAGTCAAACGTTGACTCATTCTAAAATAAACAATGTCAATATCACTCGTAGCACGGAAACCTACTGTGTGGCTTTCTATGGGGCTATTTTTATCGTCACAGGATAAAATTAAGATACTCCTATGTTTATGCTTGATTCTCCTTAAGTAAACAAATTACTGACAAATCCTCATAGGTGGGAGATCCACTCCTGCTAGTGTATAGTTGGTATATATCTCAACTCATTTGGTGCTTGAGGCATTTTCAAGTGTTCCCAATCATGTCACTAACCTTTAATTATGTGAGCATTGGATCCTAAATTGAGGACTACTTCCAATCTTGCCATTTCCCTTGACGTCAAATTCTGTCCTAAACAAATGAAATCAAATATTTCAAATTGTGACTTGAAACATCAGTATTAGAATTATCAATATCAGAAAGATGCAACATCTAATAGTATTTAAAACTTTTAATATTTGGTAGTCATTATTCCATTCTATGGCAATTAAAGAATTGAAAACAAAATTAAATTCAGCATTTTGAGGAGAACTTCAGTACACAAGTATTTTTTAAAGCAACATTGAATACAAAACATACTCTTCCTGCCAAATATAATTTTCCAGGCAGTCTTTATATACTAGTATTCAACATGGATCATCATTTGCAGGGGTTGTACTCGTCACATAGAGGTTGTTTGTAGGTCATTTGCATAGATGCGCACAGCTATTGTACAAACACATCATCAATTTAGCGCTGATGTTGACTTGTGCCGAGATGTGACATGTCGCCCACATACCCAACATTCTTGAAACGTACACACTGTCCCGAAGGGCCCGAAGCTGTTGATTCACATACATCAAAACTTCGTAAACAAAGCGGCATCTGCAATTTACATGTACCATCTTGAAGAGAGATAACCGAGATGACGGGACACGTACATGTACGTATCCGCCATGGGGAAGGATCATCAGATTCTATTTGTTTTACATTGTCGCTAATTAATCGCGGGATTAACGAGAGGAAGTGAAATCTAGGCGCTGTCCATTAGTGTTAATCGTGTTTTGGTCATGTGATCTTTGGGAGTTGCAGGATTTCCGATTCACGATCGTGGAAGGGAAAGGGGTCTGGGGCACTTGGCAGTTTTTATTGATATGCCACAGAGCTGGGGGTGTTTGAATGTGACAGCTCAAGAGAAGAGAGTGCAAGCTCATTAAACTTTGGTGACCCTGCTCGTTAGTAACTCATTGAAATAAAGTGACTACGCACATATGAAATGAACATGGATGTAGTATCAGTGCTTTTAATTTGATACTGCACATTAGTGTAATCAATGAAGTGAGAGTTGCTGAAGTACAATATTTTCTTGTGCACCACTTACGTTATTGGGTGTGCCCTGAAATGCGAACCATGCTTTTTGTTCTGTGGTGATTACATTACAATAGGAAAGAAATGAACAACAATATATTTTCATACAAGTCATTTAGAAACATTTTGTGGCTTAAAGCCCACTTATAGTTTTGTTAAGTTATACAAACTTTTCATTAATCTTTCATAAAGTATGGTATTGTCATACCAGACATCAGAAAACAACATCAAACCTACCAAAAAATTGTTTATTAAGTAATAATGATATGTGTTGTGATTTTAAAATTAGGAGGGAACAGAATGTGCATTCTCTATGGGGAAAAATTCATGCCCCCCCCCCCCAAACTTGTTATTTTTTTATCATCAATTTATTTTCAGGGCATCCATGATACAGGTCTACATTATCTTAAAAATACAAAAGGAACAAATGTATTTTTTTTACCATACCCAAACTTTACAGTGCCTCTAACAGAGCTGCATGGTCCCACGCATAAATACTTCTCCATAGAGTGTTCAATCACAAGCACTCACGAAAAATACTTGCCTATCATAAGCAAGCAACTTGTGTATACTGTTGCATTAATTATTCCAATCGTGTGTAATCAGCGCTTTTTTAGACAAAACAATAAAAAGTTACTTAGTAACCGACTCAAGTACACCTAGGTAATAAGTGATACATCCAAGATATACATCGTAGTATTCAATGTCTTGGCCATGTAGTGTATCAAGCTAGTGTTGTGAGTGGAGTGACTCTGGTTGATAATGGTTAAACTAACAGTGCGTCAGGCCTGTCAGCAGTTTGTGGTCAGAAGGGAAGTGAGCTGACTGAAGGAAATTGGAATTTTAAAGGCTGGAAATTTAAAGGGGGTTATCGTAGGGAATACAGTGTATATCTAGCAGTAGCTACTTTTGTAATATGTGTGTTACAGACAGTCACTGGTTACGGTAGACTATTTTCATCCGGTCCAAATTTGCCATTGTGAGAAAACAGAAATTCAGAAAATATGAGAAACTATTCCAAACTAGAAAATTGTGAAAAATGAGAGAAAAAAACAACACAATTACTTTCAATTTCTAGGAAAGAAATTGGGAGAAATGGAAGAAAACAATTGTTTACTTGAATGAATGGAATTTCATTCAGTTTAAAAAAGACAGAAAACTGTGGTCATGAATAGGCCTGGGACAAAAATTTGATAATTCAAATCATTCAAATGCATTTCCCGTCGAATATTCAAATGTCAAAATTGAAATAGTCCCAAGACTAGCATCTGGTCATGAATATCTTCATAAGCAGTGTAACTGTGTCAACATATTCTTTACTGCTCTATAACTGCCTTGTAAATGCTGCTGCCATGGTATTGGTAAAGCATTTGCCAAGACCGAGAGTAATTAGGTGAATGACATTAGGTGTGATAATTCAGTCAGTTTTAATAGAGTTTTCCTTTCTAGAAGGTGAACTCTCGGGACTTACTTACATAGTATAATAACCTAATTATGGGGCAGCATAATTTGAGGGGCATGTATACATAAATGGTATAATTTTTTTGTGGTCAATGAAGTACAACCTTTCACATCTAAAATCCTTGAACACAACTGGTTAATTAATAGGCACTTATAATGAGAGTTGGAATATTGGATGGCTAATTTGATGGCAGGAAAGATAATTGTTGTAGTTAAATCTTTTAGTGTACATAAAGGCATATTAT
>JZLH01S0223818.1:0-11759 GCA_001188425.1 Eucidaris tribuloides
TAGTCGGAGGCTTAAGGATGGCAATTATTTCTTCATTTCCTCTAATGTGTCTACAACATATGGAGAAATTAAACTTAACGAAAGGATGATTCTTAATGATACATATACATAACAATCGTCAGTTTTCATAACAGTCTCTTATTTTAATTCATTATTCATGTAGCATGAAATGATTTGAATCCTTCTCAGTTGGTTAAATTTTGACTTCGGTTATCTTTCCTGAAATTTTGAAAAGCATAAATATAGATGAGTGATAACAACAACAACAAATGTGCGGTTTCTTGTACCCTTGGGACTGACAGAGATAGTTTCCTTTGAATGTCCACTCACATTTAAACGTTTTGAACAGGCAGTATAGCAATAAAACAAATAAACAGAGAAACAGTGCAATATCATCAGCACTTGTTTAATACTCTTGTAAATGACATGGAACGACATTTGTATTTCATTGCACTGAAAATAGATTACTGAAATGGAACTTTCACTAGTTTTTAATAATGTTCTTAATCGTTTTCTTCAAACGAATGTTTTAAATCAAGAAGAGAAAATTTGTTTTGATTTGAAGTCTTATTCATCCATTTGGTGGCTGTCTAAGTTAGTTTTATTTTTTCACATTAGGATTTAATGTTTCTGGCAGACATATTTCGCTGTGAGATCGTTTGCACTGTAATGAATTGATGTGTGTCATATGCAGTATTTATATGATATTGTTATACCATATGGGGGCACATATAGTAGAGGTGGACATTTTCAAGCATAATGTGTATGTGTGTTTGTGTGTTTGTGCATCCTAGTCTGTGCTTGTGTGTGTGTGTGTGTGTGTGTGTGTGTGTGTGTGTGTGTGTGTGTGTGTGTGTGTGTGTGTAATCGCCTTTAACCGGGGACGTAAGTATGACACTCCACTATCAGATTGGGGACGTTAGGAAAACGGGGATGGTCCCCACCCCTCAAATGGCCAGAAATCAAACGTAGATGGCACTAAAGCGCCTTAGAAAATGGCCCAAAATTTGTGTGCACCCCCCAACGTCCCGTTACTGGTGAAATTATCATTACACATACACAAACGGTCCCCGAATTGCATGTTGTACACGCGAGTGGTGTCCTCGATTGCATGTTGTATACGTGTGTGTTTATGTTTTTCTGTCCCGTTTTTGGCGCGTACACGTATGGTGTGTCGTGTGTGTGTGTGTGTTGTGTGTGTGTGTGCTGGTCTGTGTGTGTCTGTGTGTATTTTATAAACACATATCACTAAGTTTTTTTTTTCTTTTCAGTTACCTATTTGTAGTTGTGTTCCTTACCATTAAATTACATTACCCCCCCCCCCCCCCACCTGCAAAGAAAATGACAGGCAAAGTTTTTGCTTAAGTAAATAAAATATCCGGAAGCAGACTTCAGCAAATTACAGCTAACAGATGTATCCTTTTTGATCACAGTTTCGTCTAGCACGGTCTCATATTTACAACAGAGGCGTGCTGCTCATGTAAATTTCAATGGACTTTATGCGAAATAGTAGTACTGGAAGTCCCTGAAAGAACCTGAGTTAACAATATGAACCATACTTTTCAAGAAAACAAAAAATATTTTACCAAAATTGAACATGATCTTGATTTCTGTTCTTTCATATCTTGCAGTCACATGGAAATCCCCAGGAATTATTTCCAGTCCTGCCTGTCAAAGCAAGCTCAGAGAGTGGTTTCAACAGCTTGGTGACCTGCAACAAGGATGTCAAATCAAAACTTCAGGTAAAATTTAACATTTTAGTCTTAAAGCCCCAAGTTTAGTTTTGGGATATATATTGATTATTCATGTGGTTTATTAGTCTCGCTTCTCCCACGATGGGTTGCCTTAGTCGTGTTTCGACATGTTTGGAGAGCGGGATGACTGGCGAACGCGGTTTGCTTTTGCGGCTGGTTCTCGGGGGATTCAACTCGCGGCAGCTGATGCACTTTAATGTACATGTAAATGTGACTTTTGTAGTTGGGATCCTGGTACGGAGATGGGGGCGTTGGCCGTGGCTGGCTGTATTGGTGTTCATCTCTTTTTCTCTTGGAAGCTGCGGGATGTGGCTGGCAGCTGTTTGTTGGGGGGGGGGGGGTGATATTTGTTGGACGGTGTAGACGTAATCATATATTTGATAAACGCATAGAACCGATTGGGAGAGTTAGATTAGGACACTGTGGCAATCTCAGGTAGATCAATAGTTATAGTATGTGTGCATTCTGGACACCTAATATTCATTATAAATTTGTGTGCCACTATCATCACATTAATTGATACACCGTTAGATATGTATATAATTACTGTTCAACTCAACTGGAAGTTTCAAGTCTATATCTAATACCTGGAAAGCTGAAGCGCATACGTAAAGTATCGTCATGTCACGTGTGCATGTAGTTCTTGTAATATATCTCGTATATTTCCGACATTTTTTCATATTAACCATATAACTGCGGTCCAATTATTTATCTTTTGTGTATAAACAACAGATACTGAAATATTGAATCTCCTTACTTGTGCAACTATTTTGCTTAAATTTTTGTAATTCTATTATAACCATAATTACCAGCAGAGTAAGCTTTAACAAGAGTAGGTTAATAAGCACACAATTGCATGCGGCAATATCCGGCGGCACATAATACCCACCATAATTAGTTTGTACATTGCGATTATTTTCATGAGCCCGATGAGTGGTGCATTATCCTTACATGTATATTATTCTCCGTCCTTCCAAAGACGTACATGTGTGTGTCGTGTGGGGGCGGCGGGGTGTATTCACTGTGCGCACTACACTTATACTTGAAATATATAAAACACGTAGCCATTCAATACACATTACCCACCCACAATATACACGTAGCACACTCACTATAAACACAAACACACACACACACACACACACACACACACACACACACACACACACACACACACACACACACACACACACACACACATACAAACACGCATACACACGCACACACGCACACGCATACACACGCACACACACACACACACACACACATACATTCAGTTAGACACTCAAACAATTTACGCTTGGGAAGTGCAATATAACGATGACCAATTTAATGATTATCTTAATTTTGTGTGTCATCAAAAAGTGTGCGTACTTTCCTATATTTTAACCATGATTGTAATGTTTGGTGTTTTATCGTGCTGTATAAGAATATTGTAATGTGTATTTGCTTTCACCCTGCAGAGATGTAATTTTTGTTTTACAATTGAATTCTCTGACCTGGGTTATTTATGTTACATCTTTATTTCGTTGTTATATATATATTGTGATATTTGATATTTTGATTAATAAAGATGAATGAATATATAAAGCATTAAGGTTATATGAGTTATACATCACAGACTCTCCTCTTTCAGATGATGCATAACTCATAAAACCTTAACGCCTTATTAACCCTTTGGATGCTATAATGTAAAATATAGCCGAAAATCTCGGGGGTCCCCACCCCCACCCCAAGATTTTTCATTAATTAATTTAAAAAAAATAAAGACATTCAGAATTTATTATTGCAGGGTTATGACTTTGGGGCATAAAGCTTTCAAATAAAAACAAAATCCCCAAAACTAAACTTGGGCTTTAAAACGGGAACAATCTGTTGAAGCATGATATACCAATGTAATGATGTGCATATTATAAGTGTTTTGTTTGTCTTTTTTCAGTGTATGATTAATCATTTGACTTGAGTTTATTTACCATGTAGGAAGAGATATTTCATTAGAAATTTCTTTCATGTGAAATTGTAGTTGAGAACCACATACTTTCACTACCTGGTGAACCATACACATCTCTAACTCAATTGCTCATCCACACCAAGGAAACTCCTTCCTTCAAGGAACATGATGATTCACAAGGCTCTATATTTTCCACAGCCTTATTTGATGGTTTGTACTGCTAAAAAAATAAAATAAGTAAATAAATAAACATAAATTAAATAGATAAATGAGTGAATGAATATATACATTTTAAAAAATTCATTAAAATACAAGAAATGTTAATTGTAAGATATTAAAAAAGAATCTTCAAGAATTTTTGTGTGGTGTTATAAAAATTAGCTTAATGTTATTTTCCTAACACAGGCTGAACAACTTGAAGCAGTAAGACAAATGAAACAAAGCTCTGACATGGAAGAACAACTGGAAAGCCACTACAGAAAGGTTTCTACCAAGCTCAGACATGTAAGTGGGATCTTCTGCCACAACTATTTATGCCCCCATTTTTGCATACTTCAAACTAATGCCTACTGTTACAGACAAGTTAAGTTAAAAGTTACACCTGTCCTGCTTGTATAGTGGAACATCGGGCGGCGCCTGTCTCCATTTCAGTAACTCTACCCAACATGGCTGCACAAGACAGTTTGACTACACTGGGGGTTGGTCGTCTGGCAGTTCCATGCGTTTAACTCCCCACACCTTCAAGATATCCAAGCATCAGGCTAGAGGCAGTAGGTACCATTTTTATAATGGTCTTTGGTATGACCCGACCACAAGCCGTATCTTGCAATCTTCTGGACCAGAAGCGGACACTCTACCACTGAGCCAACTTGCCCGGTTGACAGCTACAGACAATGTATTTTGGGGGGGTAAAATTTTAGAATGTATAAGAAAAAAAATAAAACAGCTAGAGTAAGAATACTACCTCAGGTTAAACTGTGTGTTGTCTGTGAAGAGAATTGTGGCAGTTCACATATGGATGTCCCTGTAAATACAAAAATAAATATGTACCTGATAGAATTAAGATCAGAGAAAATCTCTCAAGCTTTTTACTCAACTTACCCCAGGCTAAACTGTTTTATTCATTGTGGATAGTTATCAATATGCTGTGGGTAATTTGGTGAATGTAATAACACTAAGATACACATACAGATGGATGGACAGAAAAACATTGAGGTGCTGTTTGCAGTGGCAAACCATGTTGCCATTCCAAACCTACAAATACAAAATAAACTAAATATGTGACTAGTCACCACAAAATGTGATTTGTAATGCTTGATATTTTTTCCTATTTTGTAGGCATTTTTGATAGATTTTGTATCTGCAAACCTGTTCAAAAGATAAGTGTGATGGAAAGAAATCATTAAACTTTGTTAACTGGAGATGATTTGACTTGCCATAGTAACACACATTTCCATAGGTTGTTAGCCAAGATATCCGTTGTCTTAGCTCCTCCTACAGTGTTACAATGGACAGGGCGTCACTCTGGACTGAAATCAATTTAAAGGCAGGTTCCACCCGCTGACATCACAGTTGTGGTTTTATAAGAAGCCAAGAGAATGAGAGAAGGCATATATAACTGAAAGATTGGAAAATCCACCAAAGAAATAGCCGGAGTTATAGAAACTTTTCAAAATTTTAATCTTATGTGACGTCATATATAGCAGTCCCAAAATATGTATGATTAATATCAATTCATTAACCCTTGGGACGACGGGCTTGTACAGCAAGCCCAGATAATTTAGCCACACACTCCAGACGACGAGCGGACGTCTACAGAGCCCAGAAAATGTGACAACAATTTCGGTCAAACACTAGATAAAGTGGAGAGTTGTATTACTTAATGTGTCTGTCCCAAATATTACACATTTCTGCCCAGTATAACGTAAGAAAATAACTATTCTGTAAATAATTATGCAAGAAAACATGAGTTTGTATTCACTCCAAAGTCAACCACATGCAAATCGCGTCGTCTCTCAATGAACAACAGTGCCCTATAGCATCGAGCCCAAGGGGCTAAATTGTAACTTTTTATTGGTTGATGATAATCAAATGATTTTTTTTTCATAGAAGCATGTATGAAATAATGTTTCTAATTATATACTGAATGCACAGGTGACATCATTTTCAATTTTCTGAGAAAATGGCACTTTATGGAATTTTTATACGTGAAAAAGGGCGAGCTGCTCGCATTTGACGTCACAGATTTAAAACTTTGAAAGTTCATAACTCCGCTATTCTTTAGTGGATTTTCGCCAAACGTTCATTAATATGTTTCTATCATTGTTTTACTTTTATTACAATCAACTTGACAACAGGGTGAACCTTGCCTTTAAATTATCAGAAGATTTTATTTTTTTCACCAATAGATATGCAGGTTGCAAAACAAATATGCACATGTAAATAAAGTTATCAATTGGACCAAAGGGTATATGGTAAACAAAAGAGGGAGAAAGTGCATACAATGTGAAGGTCTGTTGGCTTGAAATGGTGCTGTTAGCTTAAATGTTTCAACATATAAACCACTACACTACATCTTTTGATTCTGACAATGTCCTTTGAAATTTTAATGGAGAGACGAGAAGCTTGACTTTGCATATTAATGGCTCTGTGTTTTTGCTTTGATGACATTTTCATCCTGAAGCTAATCTGACGTTATTGTTTCACCATCGCTGTTGATTTGTGGTTAACACACAATAACTCTTTTTAAATGAATGGTCTGTCAACATTGTGTCCTTGTCCTGTACTTTACCAAGAAAAGAGTGAAGTTGTGATACAGGGAAATGTTTTTCACAAGATATGGGAGGCAGCTTGTAAGTTTAGAAGCTTCTCTGTGTTTATGGGAAGCCATGCTATATTCTAGAAGCCCTGCAAAATCTGTGGAACAAACATGTATCTCTAAAGACTTCAAAGATGCTCGTGATCTGAGGGTGAAAGTCTTAACCCATTCCCTGTGGGAACCTGGCATGCCATGTGTTAACCCTATAGGAATTACAGATTATTGGAAGGCAACAAGTTAGCTTATCACTAGATGTTACATGGTCTCTGATCCTTTGTCTTTATAAAAATTCAGGGGGAGATCCAGGTTCCCATATAAAGGGGGGTATGAAACATTTACACATTCCGCTATCCAGATAAAAGGGTGTAATCTAGCATGGATCAATATGACAAAGCTTAATTTAATTTTGATGTTATGAATTTGTTGACAGCATCAATTAAAAAAAAAGTTTTGTGCGATTCTCATCTCCTTATCTTATCGCAAGATGATGCTACATGTACCTGCAGAAGCAGAGATTTGCAGTTTTGCTGGATGTAATTCTGAAGAATTTATCAAGGCTTTGGTTAATATTATTAGTTTTTCAGGAGGCAGAGGAAGATATGGAGAAGAGGCGACAAGCCTGGCTAGATCCTGCACCCCTGGATGAATATTTGGTAAGAAAAAAAATGATACACAATCATTATTTGGTTAGATAATCACTTGATCGGTCAGGTGGTTTGTCAGTTTGCTAGTCTAGTGCTTGGTTGAATAATCTAGTAGTTGCTTCATCTGATTATTGAATATCTCATAGTCAAAAGATGTAATCGTAGTTCATTTTGTTGGGTGGATGAGTATAGCATTTGTCAACCAAACAAATGATAAGTCATTAGTTGGTTAAGTGGTTGACCTGTAGGTCAATTAATTAAATGGTATTGAGTCAGTCTGGTAATCAAATGGTTGATTGGGGTTGATAGTAGGGTTTGCAATGAAGTTAAAAGTGATTTTAATCATTAATTTAAATCAATCATTAATTTAAATCAATCATTAATTTAAATCATTAATTCTAATCATTAATTTTAAATCATCACATTTTCAAAAGAAACAGCAACAAAAATAAATCAATTTATTTGATTGAACCGAGTATAAATCAAATTTCAATCATTATTTCACTAAGATTGATAGGTGGTCATTTATAAGTTACTGGTAGATTCAAGGGGGCTTGATTGTGCATAAAAGTGGATGGTTGACTCATTTTATTGGTGGGTGAGTGATTAAATGAATAATTGATCAAATGATTGACAACTACTTAACATCAGCTGAATAAAACAGTGAGTGACTATGTAATAATTGAATAACTACTCCAATGATTGATACACCAGCAAACCAACTGATAGTTGGTCAATCATTAAATCAATTTTCCATCAATTCACCATTTTCTTTCCCTTATTTTCAATTCCCAGAGGAGAGCCCAGCAGGTTATCATACCCCAGCCCCCTCTCCCCTTGCCAGCCTCCAACCTGGTGATGTCCCCCTCTCAGCGTAATGCCCCCCTCCTGTCCCCCTCGTGTGCCGAGGCCCAAGCCCTACTTAAGAAGGTCCAGTCCAACAGGGAGTACCTTGAGGCCAACCTGGAAGTCATCACCAGGACCAAGGAGGATGAACAGTTCTATCACATCATTGAGAATCTCTACAATGATGGGTAAGAAGATACAGGAATGTATGGTCATTTTTTTTCTGCATTCCACTCTATTCTGCCAGGCATGGGCATCAACAGGTGTGTGTGGGGAGGGGGCAGATGCCTCACCCTCTTTAAAAAGTGAGGGGGACATTATATCACTTGTCAAAACATGGTTACCTTAACACAGTAACAAAAGGATGCCATTAGTTTTACCTGGTTACAGAGGCTCTAGATTTTAGATTTGACATATGAAACTTTGAGAAACAAATGCTGGCTACCCAACAACTAAAGCTCATTTTCACCAAAAAATTAAGATGCAGGGTCCTGTCACCCCAGTGAAGATCTTGCTAGGGGATTCCTCAGTAGAATGTGTAGAAACTTTATTAGGAAGTACTTTAAGAAAGTCGTCCATTCATTCCATGATTGATTGATTGATTGATTGATTGATTGATTGATTGATTGATTGATTGATTGATTGATTGATTGATTGATTGATTGTTTGTTCATTCGTTTGTTTGCTTGCTTGCTTGATTTATGGATAGAAGTTCCCAAATCATTATTCATGTTGGTATGTTCTTGTTTATTGACAGTTTTCATTTATGTTTATTTATTTCTCCAGAGACACAGCAGAATTGGCTAGAATCAAGCGAGCTGTTGATGCACATATTTCAGCTGTTGATGAAGAAATCAAGGTGACACTATGATATCCTCCACTTAAATATATCATAAAATTTGATGATGTTTCAGGCATTTATAGGATTCAAACTGAGCCACTGACTTAAAATTCCAAACACAGAGATATGGGTCTTTCCAAAAACACACGTGCACAAAATTAGCACTCATGGAGCAAAGAAGCAATGACATTTACAGAGCTGAAGCAATAGTAAAGTATAGTGTTATGAGGCCATGTATCAATATAGATATGATATAGACGAGTGAAGCACAAAGTTCTTCACACTGATTATTTTCCTGTATTCTAGACATATACAGAATTAAATTCTGTGGCATTGGTAAGTCAGTTAACTTTTAGAGCACTGATACCTTTAATGAGTACTAATCAGCAGTGAAAACATTCAGACATCACTTGTATTGTATTAAAGTGGAATGAAGCCCAGACACATTCCTGCATTCAGAGATTACAGAACAATACAAGAAGGAAATTAGTGAAAGTTTGAACAAATTTGGTTAACGGTCAAGAGTATGTTTGTTTCAAAGTTATTTGATCCTTGTTATGGAGGATGTTACAATTGGCAATCTACCAGCTTTTTAGATGAAATGTGGAGAACTCTCCATTGGTTTTGTACACCAATTTTCACTTATTCTCACTTTTTATCAATATCTGATTTGCTCTTGCTTGTTGTGCAAGTAAGTCCTAGCAAAAATGATCTTTTGAAAGAATTTAGATACTTTCTCAACTGACACTTCAGAAACTGCAAATTATATGAAATTTGTGTACAAATCCAATGGGAAGTTTCTCCACATTTCATCTGAAAATGGTAGAGTTGCCAATTAAGATCCTCCATACAAGGATTAAATAAACTTTGAACAATCAACTCTTGAACGTCCAACCAAATTCGCTCAAACTTTCACTTTTTTCTATTTTGTATTGTTCTGTACTCTATGAATTCAGGAAGATGTCTGGGTTTCATTCCCCTTTAAACACTGTCAATCATACAAATCAATAAGCTAGTTCCCTTCAGGTGTGTACACATACGTAGTAAAAAAAAGTAATATGTAAAAGCAACTGGCTGACCATGCAATCGACACTTTCGATCTGATTATAACTTGTGACAATAAGTGGCATTTCACATTTAAATTTGTGCCTCTGCTCTGGAGGTATATTGTTTTGGGGTTGTCATTCTAGCATTCCAGCATGTAGAATGACTGATTGGACTCTAGTGAAACATATCTGATTTCACCTCATTACTGTGACGACTTAAGAACCACTGATCAGATTGGGTACATACATGCATGAGGCATTGCAATTTAATTTTATTAGAATTCTTTTATATTTGTTCATTGATTCATTTATAATCAGAGCCCCCCAAAAATCATTCTCATTGATTTAACAGAGTGAACTTCGACACGGTAAGCTCCGCCTTGGCCAGCCCAGTGGACGTCACTCACCACCAACAAGGCTACCCCCGGAGAAGTCTAACAAAGCACCATCAGCACAGACACAGAAACAACAACCACAGCAATCAAACAGACCAACAAAACCATCTACCAGTAATGTGCCTGGCAGACTGAACAAGAAGAAGGTGCGGGCTCGCATCGATACCGGCTTGAGGAAGCCCAGACAAGAGGAAGTTGTGGGGGAGGATGAGAGAAAAAGAGAAACCAGCGAGCAGAACAAAGAGAATTTACCTAAGAGAACCAGTACCAGATATGATGTAAGCATCATGCTATCACTTTCAGCCACTTTAACCTTGTGTTTGTGGATTGGATAGATAAGTAGTGGGCATCGAATCAATTTACTTGTAGGTGGCCAAGATATTCGAAGGAGGAGAAACAGGAAACCAGTGACCCAGAACAAAATAAATCTACCAAGACACTAGAAATACCAGATACAATCCACTTACTGTCACTTTCATTTATGTTTATTCTTTACTTTGTAGGTTGAACGTATGAGTAGTGGGTGTATGGTTAAATTTCACAGTATAAAAGAGGAATGGGATGATATAAGGAAGTAAAAAAAAAACAAGTGACCTAGAACAAAGAGCATCCACCTAAGAGAAATGTTACCAGTTATGTTATAAGCATCCTGCCATCATTCTCAAAAGATGTTGATTTTGTACTCATCCCCAGTTTGATGGGTCAGTGAGTGTAAACGTCCTCTTCAATATATTGTGAACTTATACAAAATTTTGTGGGACAAGTTTGCTCCATGATTTCAAATGTTGTAGGTCAAAAGCTAACAATTTTGTCTAGTTTTGTTTTGCTTTTTTTTATCCTGGGCAGTCCATATCTTGATTGAGCATTGTTGTGGTGGCTCGTGTTGCTTGTTTAGTAAATAACAAAGACTGGGCATTTTAATCAGATGAAGATGGTTACACTGCTATAAAGTATAAATAGAATTGATTGAAGCACAAAGTTATGAGCCACATTTTGGATAGAATTAACTGTAGAGAGAGAGCAACATTTCCATCACCTATGATACAATCAAATTACATTGCTATACTCCCACCATACAAAGCTTGAATGGGGTAAATAGGAATCAATGTACAATCGGTCTGTCATTGCAAATCTTGAGGATAAATCTACTTCCTCAGTTTTTGAGCAATTTTCATGAAATTTGGCACACACATTAGTCGTTGGATGAAGATGTGCAAGACGTAGTTTTCACTTATGTCACAAACTTTTGTTGCCAGGGTAATGGCATGTAATTATAAATCAAGGAAATTTCCTCACATATACGGCCATCCTGATGGGGCGAAGGTATTAATCACATTCAGTGATATTTCAAAGTTTTTCAGCTTGTTTCATAACAGAGATTCAGACTTTAAGTTCCTGTTTTTCTGAAATGTCTGTACTGTGCCCTCATTTTTTTTCTTTTCAGATTTGTACAGCTTCATACTT
>JZLH01S0223818.1:11784-25551 GCA_001188425.1 Eucidaris tribuloides
ATGAATTCAGGAAGATGTCTGGGTTTCATTCCCCTTTAAACACTGCCAATCATACAAATCAATAAGCCAGTTCCCTTCAGGTGTGTACACATACATACATACAAGTAAAGCAACTGGCTGACCATGCATTCGACACTTTCGATCTGATTATAACTTGTGACAATGAGTGGCATTTCACATTTAAATTTGTGCCTCTGCTCTGGAGGTATTTTGTTTTGGGGTTGTCATTCTAGCATTCCAGCAGCATGTAGAATGACTGATTGGACTCTAATGAAACATATTTGATTTCACCTCATTACTGTGACGACTTAAGAACCACTGATCAGATTGGGTACATACATGCATGAGGCATTGCAATTTAATTTCCAACTGTGACACAGTCAAAATACTGTACTTTATTAGAATTCTTTTATATTTGTTCATTGATTCATTTATAATCAGAGCCCCCCCCCCCCAAAAAAAAAATCATTCTCATTGATTTAACAGAGTGAACTTCGACACGGTAAGCTCCGCCTTGGCCAGCCCAGTGGACGTCACTCACCACCAACAAGGCTACCCCCGGAGAAGTCTAAGAAAGCACCATCAGCACAGACACAGAAACAACAACCACAGCAATCAAACAGACCAACAAAACCATCTACCAGTAATGTGCCTGGCAGACTGAACAAGAAGAAGGTGCAGGCTCGCATCGATACCGGCTTGAGGAAGCCCAGACAAGAGGAAGTTGTGGGGGAGGATGAGAGAAAAAGAGAAACCAGCGAGCAGAACAAAGAGAATTTACCTAAGAGAACCAGTACCAGATATGATGTAAGCATCATGCTATCACTTTCAGCCACTTTAACCTTGTGTTTGTGGATTGGATAGATAAGTAGTGGGCATCAAATCAATTTACTTGTACGTGGCCAAGATATTCGAAGAAGGAGAAACAGGAAACCAGTGACCCAGAACAAAATAAATCTACCAAGACGCTAGAAATACCAGATACAGTCCACTTACTGTCACTTTCATTTATGTTTATTCTTTACTTTGTAGGTTGAACGTATGAGTAGTGGGTGTATGGTTAAATTTCACAGTATAAAAGAGGAATGGGATGATATAAGGAGTAAAAAAAAAACAAGTGACCTAGAACAAAGAGCATCCACCTAAGAGAAATGTTACCAGTTATGATATAAGCATCCTGCCATCATTCTCAAAAGATGTTGATTTTGTACTCATCCCCAGTTTGATGGGTCAGTGAGTGTAAACATCCTCTTCAATATATTGTGAACTTATACAAAATTTTGTGGGACAAGTTTGCCCCATGATTTCAAATGTTGTAGGTCAAAAGCTAACAATTTTGTGTAGTTTTGTTTTGCTTTTTTTTTATCCTGGGCAGTCCATATCTTGATTGAGCATTGTTGTGGTGGCTCGTGTTGCTTGTTTAGTACATAACAAAGACTAGGCATTTTAATCAGATGAAGATGGTTACACTGCTATAAAGTATAAATAGAATTGATTGAAGCACAAAGTTATGAGCCACATTTGGGATAGAATTAACTGTAGAGAGAGCAACATTTCCATCACCTATGATACAATCAAATTACATTGCTATACTCCCACCATACAAAGCTTGAACGGGGTAATGTACAATCGGTCTGTCATTGCAAATCTTGAGGATAAATCTACTTCCTCAGTTTTTGAGCAATGTTCATGAAATTTGGCACACACATTAGTCGTTGGATGAAGATGTGCAAGACGTAGTTTTCACTTATGTCACAAACTTTTGTTGCCAGGGTAATGGCATATAATTATAAATCAAGGAAATTTCCTCACATATACGGCCATCCTGATGGGGCGAAGGTATTAATCACATTCAGTGATATTTCAAAGTTTTTCAGCTTGTTTCGTAACAGAGATTCAGACTTTAAGTTCCTGTTTTTCTGAAATGTCTGTACTGTGCCCTCATTTTTTTTCTTTTCAGATTTGTACAGCTTCATACTTGCATTTGTATGTGTTCATAATATGATATAACTGAATTGCCCTGATATTATGAAATTATACACACGCATACACATACGAGGTGTGACAAAAAAGAAACGAGACTGTGACAGCCACGCCCACGAAGCAACTTCAATCGACCTGCCACCCATGTCACTGTGTTGCCCAACATCTCATCAACATTCTGCTGTAATATTGTTGACCTATCTCACTTTGTACCCCTTCCTCGGGCTGCTGAGTGGCACACCCCTGCTTCGCCCCATCACTACACTACACTGTGTCCCAGAACAAAAACAGAACCCTAAAACAAAGGCTGATTATGCAGAAGCAATAGGGTGTATGATTGAATAAACAAGTTCAGATAAAATTTGACTTATGCTCTTTCAAATGATACATTAAGCAAACCTATTAAGCAGGGGCGTGCCACTCAGCAGCCCAAGGAAGGGGCACAGAGTGAGAAAGGTGAACAATATTATAGCAGTATGTTGATGAGATGTTGGGCAACACAGTGGCATGGGTGGTGGGTCGATTGACAATGCTTTGTGGGCGTGGCTGTCACAGTCTCGCTTCTTTTTTGTCACACCTCATAATGTGGTATTGAAACTTTGAGCAGTAATTTTTCTCTTTCCCAAAATTTCTACAATGTCATTTAAGTAAAAAAAAATGTTTAGCCAAAGAATCTGCTAACTTACATTGATTTCTATGAAAATGAACATAACAATTTTACAAAACCATATAAATGAATATACCAGTAGGATCATTTCTTCATACCCACCCATACATGAACTGCTTTTTCATCATACTAAAAAATTATAGTTGCTACTCATCATATTCTATATATTAGCCAAACAAGTAAGTATCAAGTAATTGAATATGAGCTACTGTTACTTTATTGACTGATAAGTATTCACAAAATCTTTATGCACAAATTTATAAAGAGAGAAAAAATGGATGCAAACATTTAGACATGTGACAGTTTTACACTGATAAATGCTAATAAGACTCACAAGAAGCCATCAACTTCATTTCATTTCATTTCATTTCATTTCATTTATTGGCAAATCAAATTCAAAAACAACAATAACAATGATAAAATACAAATGACATAATAGGTTGCCAGGGTCATTACAAGAAAACAACATGTGTTTGTTAAAGAAGACCCTTTTACCAATATAACATAACAAAAAGAAGTAAACATAAATATACATATCAAGAGAAAATCATAATGAAGGCACATATGTATAGCAGTATGAAAACATCACACAAACACAAACAAGACATGATCATACAGACACACCCACTCACACAACACCAACACACAACATACCATCACACTGTGTAATAATCTGGTCTTACCACAAGTACTTGAGATTCATTAATTGCAACCATACATATCTATTTTGCAAGGTCCTTTGTGCCCACACATGGTCACTTTGTACATCATTAGTTACCAATATTTCTAGATCAACAACCACCCATTTTCAAGCACGGCTTCTTCAATAGAATTTATATCTTTTGTGGGTTCCCTGCACCCTTCAGATGCTTTACCTAATGTTAGTGTATTGGTGTTAATACTTCATGTTATAGCACCACTGTGTGGCAGTCACTGTTTTGCTCAAAAGTTTTCAAAATGTCCTCTTTGGCTGAAGTGTATATCACAAAACATAACTCAGTATTACAAAAGAAACAAAATTTGATTAATTTGCAAGCATCATAGGCAAAATGGACTGAGAGTTAATGCAGATATTGAACGTGCTAAATAAAGAGGGGAAATCACTTTATATTCATTTAATTACTGTATGAGGTATGGTTTGGAATAGATGTCATTACTTACTTAGTGGTTGGAAAATGTTATGCCTTCCTGGTATATCTCTTTACTACTACTACTACTACTACTACTACTACTACTACTACTACTACTTCTACTACTACTACTACTACTGCTACTACTTCTACTACTACTACTACTACTACTACTACTACTACTACTACTACTACTACTACTACTACTACTACTACTACTACTACTACTACTCTTCTTCTACTGTTACTACTACTACTACTACTACAACTACTACTACTACTACTACCTACTACTACTACTACTACTACTACTACTACTACTACTACTACTACTACTACTACTACTACTACTACTACTACTACTACTACTACTTCTTCTTCTTCTTCTTCTTCTTCTTCTTCCAGACTGCTGGACCAAGCCAAAGAAATCCCAGACTCCTGCAGGACGAGAAATATGTGAGCCACGTATACGGTCCAACGCGCCTGCAACCCCAGCGTTCGACATTGAGGGATGCTCCCTATCTGCACTTTGCCAACCAGACCCCTACCAAAATCAAACGGCCAAATGCCCATCATGCAGCAAAAGCCCCAGGTATGTCAACACAGAGAATTGTCCTCAGCCTGACAGTGGCGGATTCAAGGGATGAGTAGTGCACCCCTCCCCTCTCCCAATTTGTTCTAAGGCAAAAGAGCCGGGGGCGGGGGGGGGGGGGGGGGACTTCATTACAAGTTAGTACACCCCCATCGATGGCGCGTGAATCGGACTTTAAAATGACCCTAAACCAGAAATTATCTTTCGATCTCAGAATGCCCTAAACAAGTATTCAAGTCTGAAAAGATACTCTTTTAAAATCAACCTTCTTTAGAATACCCTAAACAAGTTTTCAAGTCTGAAAGGATACCCTTTTCAAGTCAACCTTCTGATTAAAAGTATACCCTTTTTTCCCGATTTTGGCAATTTTGATACCCTTTTCACTGTACGCGCGTACACCACCCGACCGTGAAAAACCCTATTTATGCGTTTTTTTCACACACATATTTTGTGCAAGTTGTAATGACAGTGCCCCCCCCCCCCGAGGCGAAAGAGAAAGCGCTATAATTTGCCTACAGTAATACATAGGATATTCCTGAATGTCAATATTTGTCACACTTGCAAAAATCTGTGAGGAATGCAATTCATCTAGGAGGGATGAATGAATAGATCATCTCCCCTAGATGAATATGCCAACATCAAGGATTTTTGCCAGTGATTTGTCAAATTATCACCCCTATTTGTCCTCTTTTTCTTGAGTTTCAGGGTTGGCAGGTATGCAGAAAGTATTTTACAACTAGCATATTCCTCTTTTCTTTTCTTTTCTTTTCTTTTTTTCTTTTTTTTTTCTTTTCTTATTTTTTTCTTTCCTCTCAGTTTCTATTCTATTCTATGTGATAACTTGAGAACAGCTGGTCGGATGTTGATGTAACTTGGTCAAAGGTCACAGGTTCTTATTCATCTCATCGGTCTTGCTAGCATGGTAACTTGAGGCTTTCCAAATTACATCAGTTGGATGGGAGTGCAGACTGCGGAAGCATACCCATCCACTGTGTGTAGTCGAACAGCTCTAATTTTGTATTGGTGGCTTTCTGTTTACTTAAATCCTTGATCTGCCCAGGTAAGAAACATTATGTTTGCCTGTATGCATATAATCCTCTGACTGGCAAACATCTTGATTGCTAGAAAACTTGTTCAAATACTCATTATCCCTTTAAAGGATTCATGTGAATGATAGGTGGTTGTTGTGAAAAAAACTTTTTTTCTTTTTACATAATGAAAAACAAATTACTTGGGAAGAAGTCTACCTTCAAAGTGCTACAGGCTTCAGGTTGGCAGTGACTCACCGTTGATGGCATTAGGGCAGTCTGGCAGTCAGAGAGAAGGGGAAATCACAAAAAAGGAGTATCTGTAGAAAAACATTAAAGAGCAATGACATGATTGGGAGAAATTAGTGCTGGGCGATGTTTTGATAATATCGAAATTAGTTGATGTTGAAAAAATATCGAATACACGATAATAATCTCAGGATTATTTCAAAATATCACCAGAGGCAGGATATGGCCCCAAATGCCATCGATCATGAAAACCTAATGGGGTAAATGCATGCACTGCAGAGGGAGGGACCAAGAAAGCCCCATAGCTCTGAATACTCTCCACACAAGAGGTAAAAACAGGGTGGTAGGAATAAAAGAGAGTCCTCCATGCTGTTCAGCTATCAAACTTGTTGTAGTGCAAGAGCAGTAGTGCATTTAGTATTTTGTCAACAAGTCTGTCAACACACTGCCAACCAAAAATGCCATTTATGAACAATCAGCACCGCGAATCTGTAGATCTAGTAACAGGAGGGTTTGCAGAAAGCAACATTGTTTTGACCATATTTTGATAACAGCCCTAAAGAGCACACTGTCAATTTAAGCCTAAAATAGATTTATTCATCACAAATCTGTTTTTCAACTCGAGCAATATATCATGTTATTGACGATGTTTTTTTCCACGATAACCGAATGAGGTTTAGATCAAATTTTGCCACCTCTAGGAGAAGTACAAGATGCCTTAAGAGCCAAATGAGTTGAAATATATACTAATGTGTGCACTGGACAGAGTGTATATTTAGGCTGGAAGGATTTGTTTTGAATTTATTTACTAGAGGAGAAACAAGCATTAATTTACCAGTATTAACCCATTGGAGATGATTTGATTTCACTATAATACACATTTTCCATAGACCCAAAAACGAATTAACTCACACTTGGTCTCCAATGGGTTGAAATTATTCTGTAGCCCTGATAGAAACTGGTCCCATAGAAAGCTACACAACAAATTTCACCAGTACAGCATTTTCTCATGATGATTGTACAACAAAGATGAAATGGATGACAATGAAATTTTCACAGCAAACACTTTAAACAGTATACTTAATTCTGGAAGTATTGTGTCCTAAATTAAGGTTTGCTTCCATGTTCCAGTCTTGCCATTTCCTTTACAGAAAAATATAATGAAGTTTGTCTGAGATACAGATGACCAGATCAAAATCAACCCCCCCCCTAAAAAAAAAAACAACCAATAACAATAACAACAACAACAGATCCATACAGTTAGGAGTAAAGGCATATTACCATCCTCTGTGACAATTCAGATAAAATCAGAAGCAAAACAAACAAAAAATTCGAGAAATTCAAAAAAGCTTATGCAATGCTTCCTTGGCATGCATGGACCTTGTGGGGATTGGCAGTCCCCATTTTTTTCGAGTATGCACATTTGGCTTTAAATCAGGAAAATAAGTGAACAAATATTTCTAAAGCTATAGCCCAAAGTGCAAGCTGTTTTATCGTTTCAATCAAAATTTTGCATTGATTTATTCCCCCTGAATTGATGCATAGTATATGTTTGACTGATATAAGCTTCAGTCATAGCTTGGTTGATATAAATGCAAATCAGACATTTTCTTTAATTTTTTTTCACCAGCTGCTGACCAAAAAGTAGCCAAAACACAGACAGAGCCAGCAGAGAAACAGCCCAGTAGAACTCTTTCAAGTTCGCCCATGCACCAGTACTACTTCAACCCTTACCCTGCAGTATCCCCAGTCGCCACAGCTCTATCAGTGCCCAGACAGCACCAACTGCAGAGTCAACTGCCCGCCCCTACGGATGGGCAGCTCATCCCCATGGCCATACCTCTAGCTGAGCCTCGCGTCGGGGTGGGGCTAGCACAGCCGATTACCATCAGCACCGGTGGAAAGGAAGCCGGGGTGACGAAATCTACAAGGTCCAGGAGGGGGACTGGAGACCAAGAGAAGTCTAATGTGTCCGTCGTCAATATCATATCTGAGCAAAAGCCTGAACTTACTGTACTGGTAGGTCAAGATATAATTACAGATGGGAATGAGAACAGCAATCAGGAGTATCCCTTGACTAAAACCAATTGAATTTCTGTTGCTCATGATGAGCTAAAGTGCCACAATGAGGGAAGGGGTTCCTGAGGCCTGAGGCCCCCTCCTCTTGTACTTGGGGGAAAAAAATATTGCTGAAAAATCACACCACCTCTATGACATGACAACCGTTTTTTTCTTTTGGTTTTTTTACTTTTTGGGGGGGAGGGGGTGCATTGAGAGATCTGCAAATTGCATTGCCCCATAGGTCAAGTTTTTTTTTTTAATAAAAAGTAACAAAAATGAGGTGCATGTTCTAAATCTTATCCCCCACCAACTAAACAAGCGCAGATTGTTAAACTACAATGCAAGCCATGTGTACAATATGTATAGAGTTCACATAATCTTCTAAACGAGAAATTGTAGGAATTTCAATGTAGAAGCTGCCATTTTCTCAATTTTTTCCCTTGCCCATTTCCACACACAAGTCCACTTGCCAATTTTGACTTTTGATGCTGAGATGAGTAGAATACATATGATTCAATAAACATACTTTGGGGCATCAAATATAAATCCACCATTGTGTTGAATTTCTTATTCTTTTAGTTTCATTTTTTTTTTTGCGTTGTATCCTGGGTTACTAAAATGTTTAAAAGTTATTTTTGTTTTTACTTCTCAATGTTGAAAATCTTCTTGCACAAAATGTTTTTTGCAGTGGTCTTATGAAATACTCAAGGCCTTAAAAATAACAATTTCAACATCATTTTTCACTTGACTTTTGACAGTCATGCATGATGAACTATTGATCTATGTCCAAATGTTGTGTACCAGCCTGGCACCGACATCATTACTATCTATACAACTACATGCACTTCTGGGGCTGGTTGCACGAAAGCCTGACATCCTAACTTTGCAGACAACTCCAGGGTTAAGTCATAATGCGTTTCACGAAACCCTGACTTTGTAACTTCATGGACAAGTCCAGTGACCTAAGTTAAGACAGCTCCGGAGCCGTCATAAATCAGACGCCATCTACAATTACACTGTATACATGCCATTTCAAGATTCCACAAATTGTTAAATACAACTGGTAAACTAATTTTACAATCATAAAACTCCTTAAATCATGCTATTAAATGTTTTAACGATATTTGAATTTGAATTTTAACCTAATTTCTTAAATCTGTATGACATAATTGTTATTAGAATGGTTAGAAATCACTGCAATAAGCATTAGTCATTAGATTATTAACATTTTGTATTATACAACATTTCTATACTCTACTACATAAAGCTAGAATAAATATGAAAGAACAGAAGAACACACAAAATAAATGTGGACAAAAAAGGGATCAAATATAAACAGTTCAGTGAATGAAGCTGCAAAATTCATTAATGCACTTACAGTATTCTTGCAGGGTCATTATTTAATTTTTCTAGTTGACAATAAAATTGATATTTAAGAGTTATTATGCATGGAATTTTTCTAATTATGTGATGGCTTATGTTGATAAAAATCCGTTCGTAATAATTTCAATGAAATATTTGTCCGCAATTTCAGTTGACGCTGGAATAGCATGTTACAAAATGTTGCAAGTTATCATACCGTTTATGACAAAGACTAGTTTACTAACGATTCCACTTGGAGTTGGAGATGACATGGTTTCGTGAAAGGCAAATTGCCTTCCGTCATATCTCCAGACATCAGCGACAAAGATAGCACTGGAGATATGACAGGTCCCTGATTGACATAAAATGGGGCTACACAATGTGATACCTCATGGAACGATGGTGCTGTGTGGTGTATCATATGGAGAGCAATTAATCTATCAGTCTGGGTTTCTAGTGTACAACCAACCAAGAGTAAAAGCTGTATCACAAACTAATAATTTCTGTATAATCTACTGTCTAGTGATTTTCACATTCGTAGTATTACCAGTAAATCATGCTTTTGTTTAGTTATTAAATAACAATCTTGTCTTGCATTACTTTGTCTTCTAGCAACTTCCTAATGTTGACATTGACAGTGCTCCTCCAACGCCTGCTTCCTCCGACCACAGTGTTGCAACAAAACATCCACCCCAGATACAGGTAAATATAAAACTAGTATGTTTTATATTGTTCAGTTTTACTTAGAGCTACTCAACCATTCAATGCAATATCCTGCATCAGCATGATAGCAAGTTGCAGTTACTAAAAGCAGTAAAATCAGAGAAACTTTGTTAAAAATTGGACCACTGCTAAAACAATTATGATATCTTTAATTTCAAACATTATTACAAATTGGCAACACATTGATCCTTTGTGTATGCAACCCTCCAGTACTTTTACACAAAACATTATTTTCCTCCAAAGAAACATTTCCTATAAGCCTGTGTTTTATTTATGTTTAGCCTAACACATTCTTACATATTAGAACTCCTACATAAAGTCTGTTCTGCAATAATTTTCCAGAAAATGAAATTATGTGACATATAATGCCAACACAAATATAAAAAAAAAAAACATTTTTAAGTGTAAGCATATAGAGAGTTTCTCACAAGGAGCAACAAATTGTTGCTATTCATAACTATCTTTCAAATTTTTGAAAACTTGTAAATTCTTTGTCAAATTACTCTCATCTAATTTGCCAGAAGTCCAAAAAGAATTGTGTGCATTGCTACAGTAAGATATTCTATAAACCTTCTAAATAAGTGTATGTTCTTCCCTTATTCTTTGAAACAAGGATGTGAATGTGCCTGGCTACGCTGATGAAGGTGAAAGCAGAGACTATCCAACACAGGTGAGATGAGATATTTGAATAATGTACTTTGTAGTTTCAATAATGATAAAAAGGTCCAGGTCATGAATCCAGTTGATACGATACTGAGCAAAAAATTAATAAAGTGGTCTCTCTTAAAAGTAAATTTTTACATAAACAGTCAATATAAGATATACAGTGTGTCTCAAAAATAATTGTGCAAGTCAAGAGCGCCCTCTTTGGTAATGAGAAAAACATTTTGTGACGTCATGCTAAAATCACCAGCAAGGCCATAGTCTTAGCTTTCAAATGCCGTTTGTTCTGTTCAGTTTGCTTATTTTGATCATGAGATAGGTTCAGTTTAACACGGAAAGGTAAAATCACAAATGTGCCACTTTCACTACAGTCAACAATAGCATCAGGCCCTCTTCCCGTAAAAGTGACACAATTGTGATTCCACCCTTCTGCTTTTTACAAAATATCTCGAGATCAAAACAAGGAATTCGAACAGAACAAATAGCATTTGAAAGCTAAGACTTCGCCCTTGATGTTGACGTAAACATGTGTCACAGCAGTATATTCTAAGTGTCAAAGAGGGCGCTTTTGACTTGTACAATTTTTTGAGAAGTGCTCCAGCATGTCTCAAAAAATTGTGCAAGTAGAAAGTGCCCTCTGTGGCAATAAGAAAATACTCTTGTGACATGATGTTTACATCACTGTCAAGGGCAAAGTCTCGGCTTTTAAATGTCATTTGTTTTGTGCAATTTGCTTGTTTTAATCTCGAGATATCTTGTAAACAACAAAAGGGTTGGATCACAATTATGTCACTTTTACAAGGGACTGCAGTAAAAGTGGCACAATTGTGATTTCAACCTTTCTTATTTAAATAAACATATCTCAAGATTAAAACAAGCAAATTGAACAAAACTAATTTTATTTGAGAGTTGAGACTTTGCCCTTGACGTTGATGTAAGCACCATGTCACAAGAATATTTTCTAATTGCCAAAGAGGGCAGTTTTCACTTGCACAATTTTTTTTGAGACACACTGTAAATCAAATGTGCAAAGAGAAATTGATTTTCTCTATTATATCAACTTCCACCCCCCCCCCCCCCAACGCTTGAGGAGGAACTAGGTATATCCATATCTGGTATATCAGACAGAGAACATACCTACCACAGACCATCATTTCCACCACAACCACCACCACAGTTATATGCAAATGTAATTGCTAAACCTGCCTGCTGTCCTTTTCATTATGTAGCAAGCTGAAGCAGATGAGGAACCCTCACAGCCAGAGGTGGAACCAGGTATATCCATGCGTGGTGAATCAGACAGAGAACAAACCTACCATGGACCACCGTTCCCACCACAACCACCACCCCAGGATACTACCAGACTACCGTCATCAGATCAGCTGGCAGCTGATATCAGGAGGAGGGATTTACTTGAGAATAGAGCTGCGGAATGGTATCTGTTCAAATGTTTATACTGGATATCAACACTTTTCTCTGCCGGCACTATTTTACTTAGACCCCCCCCCAAAAAAAAAATAATTAAAAATATTATAACAACTGCTATTCTGTATTGATGTCTATCAAGTAATCATGTAAATTATATAGCATTATTTAGACCATATTCGAGGGATTTTGCTGAAGGTGGGAGGGTGGTTGGAAAACCTGAATATTTCTATGCTGAAAAATTTTGATCTGTCATTTATTTTGTTTGGTTTGGTAGAATGAGAATTATGTTGATTTTGTGTTGCCAACAGTAAAGGGCAGTGATATGATTGGTAGAAATAAAAAATGCCTTTCGAACCAAAATGGTTGAAAGACATACTATTCTATACATTGGCTGAAGTGTATCTCCTGGCTGGAAGGATTCGTCTTGAATTTATTTACTTAAGGAGAATCAAGAATGTACATACTAGCACCTTATTCCTCTTGTGCCCCAAAAGAAACAAAGCCCACAGAAAGTCACACAACAAATTTGTCCATCACAAGGCATACTGATGGAAGTTATTTTAAAATGAGCCAACTCTTGACTACACAATTCTCATAGTAGAATCCTTGCACAGTTTACGTGATTCTAGAACTAGTTTTACCCCAATTTGAGGACTACCACCAATCATGTCATTTACCTTTCACCCTCCAAACAACACACAGCTGATCAAATCAGAAGTTTGAGTATTTATTAAAGGGAAATGGCAAGATGACACAACCACTATGGTTCAATTCACACATTCTGATTAATGGTAAGATATTTTAAACAATGATGGGTCATTTATGTCGTATCATCAAATGTTACAAAAATTTGAATCTGGGTCTTTTTTGAAGATCTTTTCATTACTTTCTGCTGTTCCTAAAGAATGGAAAGCTGCCATTAGACTTGAAGCAAATGAAAACTTTTTTTATTACGTAAAGAACGTGACAGTCGTCTTAATGATTTCATCAAGCTTCGAAAAGTTTCAAAATTTTGTTATTCTCATTTTGTAAATAGTCACAAAACTTCAATCTCAGAAATCAATGAATTAATGAAATGGCAGAATGAATTTCCACTTAATTTTCAAAATTCTTTGATTTAGAAATCATGTTTCTCTCTGATTTATAAATCTTCAATAGACTGCAAAATGAGGAATTTAAGTTTATTCATAGAAAAATTTCCACCGAAAAGTTTTTATTCAAAATTGGTTTATGTGAATCTCCTATTTGTAATTTTTGTGAAAGTCATCCACAAACTTTGATTCATTTGTTTTTAACGTGTGAGCATGTGATTTATTTTTGGGATAAAGTTTTTGTTTGGTTTAATAGCAAAAATGTTTGACTATTTATGTTTACTGATGAAGAAATATGTTTTGGAACTTTACTTCGCCAAAATTGTTATTTAGTAAACACAGTCATACTCCACACCAAATATTTTATTTTCACATGCAAATGTAAAAATACCATTTCACGTTTTCGTTCTTTTATATCCTCTATTAAACATTTTGAGCTAACAGAATGTATTATCGCTATGAAAAAGAATCGTTTTGATTTTCACCAGAAGAAATGGGAATTATTGGAATTTTAATTTAATCTAATCAGTAAATATACCAAAAAAGTTTTATATCTTGTATATGTTCATGTTCTACAAATTTCTTTCTGATTTTGTGAATTGTTTAATAAATATTTGGAAAAAAAATGGCAAGATGGGAAGAAGTCCTCAATTTAGGACACAATGCTCTCAAAATCAAGGATACTGTTTTAAGTTTGTGCTGTGAAAATTTCACAGTCATACATTTCCTCGTTGTTGTACAATTATTAGAAAATTTTGTTAGATTATATCTAAAATGAATTGAATTTTGA
>JZLH01S0223819.1:0-14258 GCA_001188425.1 Eucidaris tribuloides
TTTGATGAACTGTGGTAGACAGTGTGTGTCCGTATAGGCCCCTACGGCAAATTCGTTGTGTAAAGCTGTGTAAAGTTGTTGAAAAGTTATGTACTATGTGAACCACACAAACCAGTTGTGTGGTTAAAATAGAATACATAGTACACTATGTGAACCACGCAACCTAGTGTACGTCATAGACCGCTCTTTAATTTAACCCAATCCTGAGCGTAGAAAAGCTAGTCTAAGTGTCCAGACTCATACCAAGTCAAAGTGACTATACCGCCTTAGGATTAGGGTGAAAAAAAGGAAGACAGTCTAAAACTTAGACTACACACATTCCAATTGTGTGGTTTACATAGTACACAACCCTACACAACTTTACACAACGAATTTGCAGTGGGGAATGGATGTATCATTTCTTTCGAAATGAAAACCAGTCCATTCTCGCACTTTTTAAAATTTGAACCACTGACTTATGATGGGAGTATGGATATCTCTTTTGTCAACTGTGGTGACACCGTCGTCCGCCATCTTTTTAAAAAAATATACACGATTTCTAGATTACTTGATAGCCTATATTAATTCTACAAATTCACTCGCGGTTATTAATGGTATTGGATATGTTTTTAAAGCAATTGTATTCAAATGGTATGATCAGTCATGACTGTTTCTCCCAGGGTTGGCAGTTTTCTTCTTACCGCAGGCGGTTTTTATCCGATCCGGTTTTATACCGGTTTTTTTTCCGTCCGCGGAAAAACAAGGTTTTTACCGCTTTTCGAAGAAAACGAAAAAACCTCCTAAGTGATTTATTTTTTCGTTTTTATTCAAGATTTTCATTTTATAATACTATTATAACTATAATAAATACAGACAGCTCTTTTGTTTCATTTGTTCCGCCCGGCTGTTTTGATTATGAACTTCTAACTTTTGTGTACTATTCATGGTCATTCTCCATGCAACTAACATTAATGTACTTAGGATGGGAGATACTTAACTATAATGTAGGCTTCAGTTATAGCATGGAGAATAGTCAAGATAATATAGCCTTGGTAAGTCAGGAAAAAAGAATTTAATTTTCTTTTCAAGGGGCTATTATTCATGTTCGCAGATACTACTTTTTGTATAAACGCCTATGGCAAATTATACGGGGCTCTTTGCCCTATTTCAGGGGCGAAATCCCGCCCCGAGCCCCGTGTATTTTCCCTGGTGTAAAGCTGTTGTCCCAGACACTAGCCCATCCAGTAATGGACATCAGGGAAATAAATTGGTCACTTTTGTCAAGAGATTTACGAGATGTTTGTGAACCATACATTATCAGTGTTACAGTTTATGCGTGTGGCAGATAGCAACTACCCTCAAAGTATGCTAAATGAATTAATAGCGCAAATTTAGTTTGGCAGATCTCTTTTTTTTTTTTTTGAAAAAGGTGTAACCCCAAAGTCACAATCATAAAATTGATGCCTTTAGTTTTTTTTTTATTAATTAAGTGAAAAATCTCGGGGGAGGGGGACCGGTTTTTAATAGATTTAATACATATAGCTTCCAAAGGGTTAAATTAAGGTGTTTAAGAGTTAACTGAATTATAAGACATCAAGAAGATCAGAGTCTTCTTTCGATGAGGTATCTCATTCAGATAACCTTAAAAGGCCTTAAAATTAACCCTTTATGATGATATCAGGGTAAAAAATACACTGGGGGCAGGGCTCGGGGCGATGTCGCCCCCCGAAATGCGCAAAAGACGCCCCGTATATTGCCATAGGGTTCAATAGTATGAAACAAGAAAAGTACCCCCCGATAAAAGAAAATTTTAATTTTTCCTTCTAATCATGGCTATAATGTAAAAATCTCGGGACTCCCCCTCCTCCCCCCCACCCCAAAGATTTTTCATTAATTAATAAAAAAAATAAGGACTTTCAGAATCTGTTATTGTGGAACTAGGGCTTAACCTTTCAATAAAAAAAATCGCAAAACTAAACTGTGCTTTAAAAATATCAAAACAAGCTTAAGGCAGTTAAACTACATAGAAAGTGGGACCAAGAATGTTGGGGATTAGAAAGATATAATTATATCTATGAATGCTGAATAATAAAACAATGCACAATAAATAGAGTTTGGGGAACATTTATGCAATATTTACATGAAAAGATCATCATGCTGCTCATTGTACATACTAGTATACACTGGGACTTTATAGCACGACTGTTGGAAAGGATAAGTAATTTTATTTCAGAGGGGATTCTTGGAGGAGATTGTGGCAAGTAGTTTTTTTTCCTTGAATGTAAATCATTTGGTAGGCAGTTAATTTGTTGAACATATAGTTAATTCTCTACTAAAATTACTGGCATTTCAATAATAATTACATGGCAGGATTGTTTGGATTTTTCCATTTTTTCTCCCAGTTTTTTCCGGTAAAAACCGGAAAAAAAGGGGTTTCTTCCAGTTTTTTAGCCGGGTACGCGGAAAAAACTAATTTTCCGGAAGAACACCAACTGCTTTCTCCCTAGGCTTTTGGCTAACAATCCACTTTTTCCTCCTCCTCCTGATCACGCATCAATCATCATATCGATCGTCGTCGTCGTCGTCGTCGTCGTGTTCATAATCATGTTAATTAATAGGAATAGTTGATAATGGTAAACTAAAAGTTTCTCTTCAGGTTTCGTTTTATGCACCTGTGATTCATGATTTACTGCTCCCCATGCAAAAGGGCATAACTTTTTTTTTTAAAATTGAGTTATATAGTGTAGGGGACTCAGTAATCATATTTAAAAATGCAGAAAAAATAATTACAAGTGTCGCCGTTTTTTAATAATACCGCTTGTTAAAAGGACACTGGATAGGGCTTTTCGTGTTGACAAATACATTTGCTCAATACTCTAAAAAAACGCCAAATGTCAAGTTAATACCCTTTTGTCATGGGGTATACCCTTTTACAGATACTAAACTGAAATTTTTACATTTCTATAACCCAATCCGCGGCATCTATGTTCACTTTACAAGTGGATTTCCTGGCATTACAAAAGTACATTCTCAGTCTTTCTGTCTGTACAAAGTTGAGGATACAGTAATTTGTTTAGATGTAAACAGACATAGCAGCGTAATCTATAATTCCTTTTCAAGTTTCTGTGACTCTGTATTGAATATCATGCATAGATTCCTTTTTGTATTTTAGTCAGAAACAGTGGTAAATACACTACATTTCACGTGATTGCTAGTTGATATTCAGTTAGAAAGGTGTTACGTGCGTAGAAATGTATTTTTATTTTGTCGCTGTTGATGTGTGTTTAACCTGTTAGTGGCTTTACACATTTATAATCCACCATAAACAAATTGGGTGCTGGGATTTTCATAATGACTGTAAAACCATTAATTAATTCGTTAACACAACAGGAAATACCAAAATCAGCCCCAAT
This sequence comes from Eucidaris tribuloides, assembly GCA_001188425.1. NCBI lineage: Eukaryota > Metazoa > Echinodermata > Echinoidea > Cidaroida > Cidaridae > Eucidaris > Eucidaris tribuloides. The sequence goes on from JZLH01S0223819.1 coordinate 3,393, forward strand.
CTGCTTATAGGTGTTGACTCACACTGAACAATTATCGCGATGATTATATTGAGAGAGAAAAAAGGTGATATACATTACATTCGTTTTATCCTCAAATATATCAGCACTATGACCACAACCCTACTCCAAAACTGGGGCGATTTATCTTTTAGATAACTGTATCTGTTTAAATAAGGTGAAACTTGTTGTTATTAAAGTAATAGGCTAACATTGTGGAGCTTCAAATTTAAAAATTGTCAAACTTTGCTATCTGAGCTACAAAGTAGTGTTTGAATGGACAAGTAAACACACTAGAATACAAAAGTTTGGAAATTCATGCCGCCACTGGCAAGATATGAATGAATAAACAATTAGCACTCGGGGCGAGTAAAAAATAACCTGGATCCACACACGGTAAGTCTCTGGGAGGAAATGGACAGGTGAATCCGATCAACTTACGATTTCCACTTTTTTTAAGCACTAAATAATCATTTTGAAATGCAATTTTTTCAGGGGTTTATTTTTAGATCTTATCAAAGACACTTGGAGCATGGAGGATTATGTAGCTCACATTTTTTTTTTACTGTGGTAAATGTTAGCCAGTGGCTTTAATGCGTATAGTGTTAATGCAATGTTTGTGGTAAATGTTAATTACAGACGAATTTCTGAAAACGTGGCGAACGAAATCAATGTCAGATCAGCAGATGTAGTTTTAATGTAATTATGACGTCAAGTTTGCTTGTTATTTTAACAGATTCGTTTCCGAATGAGTCACGGGAGGCCATTTATAGGTACACATTTCAACACAGTGTCGGAACACACCCAAAAACAAACTAGCCGACAACGATATTAACTTTCCCCTCCTCTGTTTTTAACTTCTGCTTATTACTTCGCGTGATATACAATATTACAACAAATAAATGACAAAAATATGAACCATATGGTCGGTGCAGAAATGTTTGGTGCCACACACGAACACTGGGTAATTGTGGGATTTCGTATTTATTCGCAGACAGTTTGGTCGGAGTCGGGGATATAATTTTTTGGTCTGGTGTTACCAAGACTTCTCGTCTACGATATGTAAACATCTGTGGCGTTTGGAAGTACATACAAACAAGCATTCATCTTGGTGTACTGTGTATGGAGCATTGAACATTTCAGCCGTGACCAAATATAAATGACCAATATTAATAAAAAATGAAATAATTATTCTATTATTCCCTAATATCAGATGTATGGTATCTGTTTTCAATTTTATTAAATTTTGGGATTGAATCTATAGGTTTGATCTTTATTAACTCACAACAGGTCTGTAGCCAGGGGTGGGGTGCGCCAACTTCTTACGCACCCCACCCCCCCCACAAAAAAAAATTAAAAATGTCATTTAAAAAAAAAATAAACGTATTTTAATAATAATAATAATGACAATAATAATAATAATAACGTCTTATTTACCCAGGGTAGCCACTTCAGTCCGATAGACTGCTCGGGTCCTGCATAACATAAATGTTATTATTACCCTTATTTGTTCTAGAATGCCGAGCGCCTGGCTAGAAAGCAGAAGGTACCATTTTTAAAAGTCTTTGGTATGACTCGGCCGGGGCTCGAACCCGCGACCTTCCGCACGTGAGGCGAACGCTCTATCCACTAAGCCATCACACCGGTGTTAATTTAAAGGCAGTGGATCTCATTTGCAAACATCCCCGCAGACCAAGAAAAGATAACCCATGCATTTAGGCTATTGATGAAGGGTATGTCTGTGAAATCTGGGGGCCAGTGATTGCCTAGAATTTGAAAAAAAAAATGCAAAAGAAAAACGATAGCCGTTTAGTGTAGTTCTATGGAAGGAATTTTTTTCTCGCGAGAAAAAAATTCAAACCTGAGTCTAACGGTCACTATAATTCCACTAAACTGAGTTTCTAGCTCTCATATTTTGCTAAAGGTTCCCAGATGGCATTTTCTTTTAAATGTCATTGTTTAAATGTCATTGTATTTACACAATGTTAATTTTAGGCATGCAAAAGAGATCCCCTGCCTTTAATTATAGATTGATAAGCATCGAAATAACAATTACATGTAAGATAAGTAAGTAAGTAAGAGAAGTAATTTAAGCAATACGCCGGCCGAAAATCACTTCGTGAACTCTATAGACTAAGTCTTATAATGTGTAAACCATCTATCTCCCAAACAGCAATTCTTGACCTACGCCCCCCCCCGAAACATCCTTTCTGAGAGCCTATACTCACAGTGTATAATTCTGCGTCTCTTCACACCAAAGCGATTGTTACCAACATGATATCGTGTTGCTGTATTGTGTCTCATTCTCTTCGTCATTGTTATCCTTGGTTGCCACACCTACAGGTGTCGCCAATATCCCATTCCATCATCTTGAGACGTGAACGCATTGGCGTGACCAGGGTGAGAGGTGGGGAGGGGGTCTCCCTGGCCCCATCCCCCATTCCGGAAAAAAAAAACTCACTCGAGATACGTTCTCTCCCACTCTCTGTATCTGTCTCTGTTAAGATTCATTATTAATATTCGAGACTCAAAATTCAATAAAATTACTCTTTGTCATCATGACACATAAATTTCACAAGCAATAGGCTATATCAATAACTACCATATCAACAGCGATTATACAAGAATGCGCATAGTCATAAACAATGACATGGTGCAAAATAATGGGACACCGTATATCTGTTTCGTTTTGCTTAATTATGCAATTATTTCGAAACTTACAATCATAAAGATTTAAAATACAATAACAATTGTTCATAACATAATACGTAATCAATGACGTATTCAATATTGTATCTCTTTCTCTCAATTTTTCGACCTTTTTTCCTGATTAAGATATTTATCGATTTATTATCTATCTATATTGTATGTAATATGTATATGTATTTATTTATTTATTTATTTATTTATTTATTTACTTATTTACTTATTTATTTATTTATTTATTTATTTCAGTTGTTTAGCATTATGATGATATATGTTAAGTTATTTTAGATCAGCAGTTGCGATCTAAAATACAGAGAGAGAGAGAGAGAGACAAATGAAAAATCTATTACATCACATTTTTACCTCTCTGAATGATCCCTTTCAGTCACTTAATAATAATAATAATGATAATAATAAAAATGTCCGCCTTGGCCTACTTAACATAACAATGTCAGAATTGTGAGCTTTGGTATTTGTTCCTGTGTCATCGTGTCAATGCCGGTAACCAGTGATGGTCTGGTGGTATTGTCGCAGCCCGGATAGCTGTAGATGACGGGTTCGAAACCTGGTTCATTTTTTTGCTGACATGTTTGTTAAAAATTATAGATCAGCAGTTGCGATCTAAAATACAGACAGAGACAAATGAAAAATCTATTTCATTGCATTTTGACCTCTCTGAATAATTCCTTTCATTAATAATATGGTAAGTTGTTGAACAACCCAACACCCCCCTCCCCCCCCCCGGAATTCCGGGCTTTGCCAATAGGCATGATGGGTGAATGTGTTAGAGATCGTCGCCACACTATCCATGACCGTCTACAAGCAGCAGGTTGACAAGTTGATGGAGCATATTGCTATGTTTCTCTAACGTTTTATATTACAAGGGTATATGGAGGCTGTTGTTCATGAGGAAAATCTGGCGACATTTGTTCTTAAAACGTGAGAAGCTTCAGAACGCTTTCACCGGACACTGCGAATTAGAGATGTGAAAAGAAGGTGGAGCCTCGTTAAATATTATACCGTATATCATAAGAATTGAACATAATATGGAAATCGATATTTAACAAATATCCCGCGGTGATAAAAGTTGCTGTCGACGAGGCGAGAGAAATGTAGGACAATTACCTGTCGCTTGCGCGGTGACGCATTTTCTAATAAAATATAGGATTACGTTCATTTTATGCAATGGAATCTTCTATAAAACAACAACAACAGCAACTACAACACTGAGGGTAGGGGACGTGATGATGTATAGTGATGAGTCATGGCATCATGACAGGTAGCCGTGACCAGTTCTCACTCAGTAAATCCATTATATGGACGGGCCAAAGTTGGTCACTCTTTCGACACATTCAACTCGATGGTCATAAATTTCACTACTGTCATTGTCCGTCAGATCATGGATGTTGCGGGTCCATGGTCAAATATTAAGATTTCCGTGAAAGGTTTTCGTGAAATTTTGTCAAGTACTTAGATCTTGAAAGCTAATATCCGGTAGGTCAAGGGTCAGAGACTGGTCGGTCATTGCAAAGTAGGAATTAGACCATTGTCGGCATAATTATCGAGAAGGCCTATGATTTTCGTGTTTTGTAAAGTTGATGTTTGTATTTTTCATAGATCTGTATGTGTTTTGAAAGAAATCGGTGTAACTTGTAACTTCATAATGAATCAGCTTTTCTTCGGATTTAGCAAAGATTCTCTACAAAGAAAAAAATAATTACAAGGCGTCTTAAGGACATACTAAAAGGTTATCCAAAAAGTAAATGTAAGTAATAGAAAAACGTTGATGTTCTTAAGAACAATAATTTGGATAACCATTTTCCCAACGGTTTTAACTACATGAAGAACATGGTTCTGACCGTTCCTAGAATGATATTTGAGAAATTTAGTGAATCCATATATATTTGAGATGGTAATTTCTTTGAAAGGTTACACATAATTTAGATGAAACCAGGTCCCCGATGACACTATTTCAATGTGCAATATGAATAAGATGATAATTTATTTTGATTTTGTTTGAAATAATCTTATTTCCATTACAATACAATAAAATGAACAAATACAAGCAAAGAATGTTGAAATTCAGTGATTAATTTAAACAATGATGAAGGCTGGCGCCTGTGGTGGGCACGCCAAAACGTTAGATATATTTCCAAATTGCTTTAAAAAGTAGCATGTTTGATAACAAAGCTTTAAATAGCGTTAGATATACCTACAGCAAACTATGTCAATGAGCAATAAAGTTGAAAATAATTTTGTTTTATCCAAAATTTTCCCATTTTTTAATGTTTTATTGGTCTGTAACGGAGAAGGTCGATGTTTTCAAATAACGTGATGTGACCAAACAGCTATTATGAGATACACCCAGCATCGCCACATCTGTTGACGCATTTGTTGTTACTTTTCATACATTTCCCGCCAATTGCCCTTCACCGTGCCAGACTATAGTCTGGCAAATTTTGATATCTGATGATACCGTTTATACAGTCTGGCTCAGAAAAAACGGGACACTGAATTCATCATCCCCCCTTTTGTCCAATAGAAATTACTATTTTTTCCATTCATCCGATAGCGTGTTCTTTTTTTAAAGTTAAACAACACTTAAGTCGTCGATTTTCACTCTGTAGTTCTTATTTTAGGGGCAAATTTGCAAAACAGTATATTTTATCTTTTCTAGCGGTTAATTAATCGGTAACGATTCGTCCTACATATAGCGTCCCATTGAAATCAAACGTAAACTGGCGTGCGTATGAAAATTTACATTGTTCATAAAACTGGCCCTAATATGAAAATTACTCAACCAAAATTAATGATCTTGGCTCCATTCTAGTCGCAAAACGAATAGTCTATCAGATAAACTACACAGAGATGAGCAAATATACAGTTCCGTTTTTTCTGGGCCACCCTGTATACAGAGCTGGTCAGAGGACTTGATTTGATTACATATGACGTAAGTCAAGGGCAGTGGGCCAACAGTTGATACTAGCTCTTAACCCTTTCAGCTCCACGCTCAGGATGTCGCCTGCAAAGTCAGTGGAGTTTTGTTGCCATGGTGCTGATAGGGTTAGCATGGATCGTTACAGTCACATCTTTCCACCTGTTTTAGTTTACATTTTCTTTCAAATTTTCGGCGACTTCCTTTAAATAACGTTCACCATGCTACAATTTCGTCCGCGTGAAGTTTTTACGGAAAATGTCACCATTTTACTTCTTTGAGTTCGGAAGACCAGCAGGTGTGGGTGACGGTATTCGATCCCAGATTTGATTACATTAAAAGAAAGACGGACTGACTCCTAAGACGGGGCTCTGACCGAAAGAGGAACTGTTCCAATCCGAGAACAATAAACGCAAACTGTGTCAGGGTTAAGCAACAGCTGTCTACTGTTTAGCGGAAAATCTAGCAACAATTTCTGTCCAGGGTATGAATAATGGGAATTATCCCCAAATGTTGCTAGCTCGCTTAAAATAGTGCAGAATTGTTGTTATCAATTATATTTTCTGAGGTATTAATGATTATCTTTGGATAAGGCAATTTAACATCGCCCCTGCAGAATTGCGATAAATATTTTTGTGTGTCGTCACTGTGACGTAGAGCACTCTCTCCGTCATCCAAATTTAAAGCCCAAGTAGCCCTATAGTTTTGATGAACGGTCAAAAAGGAACATCTTTGCAATGTTTTTTAGATAAACCTATATGATTTGTCCTGAAAATTGCTCGCTCTGAAACTTTTCCATTTATTTTTTAGAAATTGCTCAAAATATTAAAAAAAATCCAGGGGGGGGGAGTGACATTTTCCATCGGTATTGTACACCACTAATTGTTCTCCCGTAATTTAAAAATCACAATTTGTCACTATAAACAATTTCCAGTGGGTCTGATGTTGTTTTCTGATGTCTGGAGAATTCTCTGTGAATGATTGACGAAAAAGTTGCCCGATCGACCAAAACTACACTTCGGCTTTAAGGAGACCGATAATTGAAATATAAATCCGTACAAAACTGTTTACTCTTACGTCATAAAGATGAATGATAACTAGAAATAATATTGGCATCGAAAACCTCTCGAAGGATTTCACCTCTAATTGATTGTTTCAAACTGACAATGTTTTCCGTTTATTCGCACAAAGCGGAGATGAATTGTTGATTTTAGGGATCGTGAGAATTAAGTTTCTTGAAGAATGCCCAAGAGCGTGTAAAACTCCACGTCTTTTTCTTACTCAATGTCATGTGAGCATTAATGATCATAGCCTCGACCTCAAACGTAACCCTTAGGGGAAATAATGCTCGATCGAGGAGCAGTGCCGTTGTTACCATGAAGAAAATTGTAGTGTTCCTTGAGTGCTGCATACACGCAGTGATCCTGCGCTTACATCCGATATACAGTACTGTACATGTATCTTGACATTCATGTATGGAAGGTGTTTGCAGGCTCGAGTGGGAGAACAAAGTTTACATTGTGGTTTAAAGATAACAAGAAATTTCATCTGGACGGCAACTTTGCAATAAGCACAATTATGTGAGCCTTGTGTGGCCAGTGTAAACGTGAATAATTTGTTGATGATATTGCAATTGTCTGCCTTGTCATAAGGACGTGTTCTAGAAGAAGGTAGAAGAGTTCAGACAAATAACAGTAAACTCTCGATATCTATTCGATAGATGACAACATCAGTATCAACATCGCCGTCCGTCGACAACTAACCCACGGATCGATATAGGATATCGATCATATCCATATCTGCAAAGCGTCTTTATGATCGTCCAGCAACAAAAGGCAAGAGAGTTGTGAATCACCCGTATCCTGGGAGGAGGTGAGAGAAACTGATTCATCAAATTATTACATATTACCTGACAGAAATACAAGAATCTATTCCAAAAATGCTGATTGATATGCTCAAGAGAACAAATAGAAACTATGATTGTCCGGGGCTTTGACCGAAAGGAAAGGCCAAAATGCCTATGCAGAGAGGCCGGAGTTAGGTATCGACGCAGGGGAGTTTTTGTTTATTTCTGTATATTATTTTAAAAATGGAAGATATTCGTAAGAGAACGTTGTCATACGGCTGATAGTCCAAAAGATCGAAGAAAATGTGTCGATATATCCAAGTTGAAATATTCGCAGTGCGGGAAGAAAGAATGGGGGTAACTTGCGTAACAGCACACATTTCAGACTTCGTGTTCTTCGTACTAATCGGCAGAGATTCAGAAATTCATTCGCCATTCATCAAAATTAAATTCACATCTACAATTGTCAGGTCCGAAATTGGGTGGGGTACTTGTATTGTTCTTTGCTATTATTTTGTCAACTCATCCAAATTTACTACAGGCTCGTCATTATTTTACATACTTACTACACTATAATGGTGTGGGGGGGGGGGGGTGATTTATTGATCTTGTCTTTTGTGTCCATGCTTAATCTCGTACGAAGATTAATTTAATGTAATGTTGCTGCCATAGTACGAGCATAAACTATTTGCGAGTATTGTTATTGTAAAGTGTTATATATAGTATTTTGTCATATCATATAATTCTTCCCTAATGTATCAATATATTCTATAGTTATGTAATGTGTACGTCTATTGCATCGATGTGAACAGTGTAAAACAAATTTCTGCATATATTGTTTTGTGGACAATAAATTCAAATCCAATTTCATTCAATTTCTCCAGAAACAGTGCCATACACTATTTTCATTTATATGGGTACAGAGGTCTGAAATCATACTGTAATTTGAACGATGGATAAAGGCGGCAGTTTGTTGTCAAGACTACGATCGAGGTGCTGTATGGAGGGCATCTAATTCCAGGCAAACCAGACGGAAGTTTGGGGTCATAGAGGAGATTTTAAATTTCCAACTTCTGAATTTCCCTGTTTTCGATCAAAATTAACAAAACAACAGGAATTAGACAAAATTGCAAGTCTTCCACATTTCAGGGAATGGCCACCCAGCCCTTTCACCTACGATCCACTACTTTGCGTATTGGGCACATTTTTTTTAATTATTGTTAAGTTTTTTTTTTTTTTTTACTATATCCTCGTTTATGCTCCTTAATTCTTTGATTAATTTTCACAAGTGAATTTTCTGTCATCATCTAATATACAATCAAGTTTTCCCTTGCAAAAGCCAACATCCCAAGTTTAGCACATTCCTGCTGCATAATCACATTTCGGTGAACTCAGTTGATTCAGCACTAATTTTCATTTCATGTAAGGAGTAGGCCCTACAAACTTACTCTCTGTGCCGGTACAAAATGTTCATTTTTAAACACTCTAATGTTATGTGATGTTTCCATGGAAACATGCCGCACGAGGGTTTGCGAATGCGCCGGTGAAGACAAAGATATTCAACAGGTCGTGTCTCTATCAATAAACACCGACGGACATCACATGTTGGAACATGTGTTGGCGAAGTGCTAAACCTGATAACATAATGACATTACATGTATGATTATGATTCTCATGACTTCTTGAACTTTACGAGCTCTCTTAAATCTCCCTCTAAGCCTTTCCTTTCCGAATGAGCGCTGATCGCGGAAACCAGTTTGGCTGAGCAGAGGTATGGTTGTTGCAGAAGATCATAATTATGCTTATTCTCAGGTGTTCGGTCGCTATTATTTCCGGGTTGCACGAGAAGTTCATTTAGGACACGCGGGCACATGTGCCCTGGATATCTGAAAATATGGATATCTCAGACCTTCCTCTCCAGTTAGACTCAACCGGGTCCCCTTTAAGGGGGTGGGGAGGCTATCAACTACTTCGTAAACACATGGGCCTACTAACACATGGACATACATCGGTCTTTAATGCATTCAAGCACCTTTGTATTTCAATGATGCATTATTATTATTATTATTATTATTATTATTATTATTATTATTATTAGGGGGCGATCGCCCCACCAATGAAAATATGGGGGGACATATCGATTTGCACCCCCAACAATTTTGACAACTTGACAAATTCATAATATGCAATGCAAATATATGTTTTAAAAAGCATTGGAAAGCACTATAAAACCATTAAACATGGCATAAAAATACTATCAAACATACAAAATTTTCCAAAATTCTGTATTACAATTTGGCACGCGGAGCGCGTCGAAAATTTTGCACATTTTCTCACTTTTGCCTCCCCCCCCCCCAATCCGAAACATGGATCGACACCCCTGCAACATTCTATGCATATCAACCTCTTTGATTCAATGACGACTACCACAAATTTACCGACGATAATGGAAGACATACTTTTGATAAAAACTGAATTTCTATGCGCAGAAAAAGGTTGAAAATAGCATGTCTCCAGGAATGGATGTGCAGTTATAGAACATGTTTTAAAGAAAATATTTTCTTCTCTTATTTTCATTTCAATCAGATATGAATTTCAGAAGAGGGAGACAAAACTAGGATGTATATCATGTTACCATTGATCTAAATTTTCATAGTGGGTACTTTCCATTTCGCTGGTCTCTAATCGTAGCTTGTGGACCATAGGGATAATTGTGAATAGGTAATTAGCCCAACATTCATGAACCACGTTTGCAAAGTGTTACCATTCCCTTTTATCTCGAGCGTAATAACATTATGTAACCAAATATCAATCTCTTTGAAAAGACACCAGCTTAGTATATCTAAGATGCTCATAGTCAAGAAGCGGTAGTCGTGATACGATCAAAGAGATGTACTCCGTTGAAAGTTCATGTGTTAGTAGGTGCATGATAAACATATCGTAATATTGAGATAATTGAACACGAAATGATAAACAAAGCGATTCACATTCTTATGACCATTTCGACTGAAATTCAAGAGGGCATGTTGGTTTGGGTGTATAATACTTCTACTGTTTCAGTAATGTTTTCTGAGATCACGTACACACACAAGTTGACCCTTAGGTAATGCTGAGTTGTCAAACGGAGCATTGGTGTTTTCAGTGGTTTCGTACGTGTCTGGCACCCTCTGGTTGTAAAATTCCTGCGTGGTCAGTGGTCACATCAACAGAGTTTTTAGTGTTTTTACCTGTTTCCTGTTTGGTTTGCTAGTCTTCAAAAGGCCTGACACCTGTGAGACTTGTTTCCTACGAGAATTAGGGTTTTGAAATAATATTTTTTGTAGTTTTCCACTGAGGTAAAATTCTGCCTGAAGATGCAGACAGTTCGAACAATCTTTAGACG